>CM053266.1:9883886-9961906 GCA_028583415.1 Protea cynaroides | reverse complement strand
TGTTGTGTGCTCACCCTTTGTATATACATTGTTTTAGATCCGGATGCAAGGTTATCCCGTGGACGATACGTAAACGCTTCCGTATGGTGGTCTTGCGGTGTTGGATGTACGGGCGGGACGGGACGAGCATGATGCTTCATGCGAGTGCCCCTTCTAGTGTCCACTGTGATGGATTTTACTTATTTGTTTCAGTTATTTTTGTTTGATATTAAGTGATGTAAAAGATTATTATTTTATGTGATTGAATTTGAATAATGGGATATTTATTTAAATTATCAATAGATACTCGATTCATTCTATTTAAAGTCTTCTTTGTATATTTATATTCTGATTGTGGTTATGTGTAATTGGTTTGTATGGGTGAACACGGCCTATTCGAGATCCTGGTGTGAACCGTTGGTTCAATAACGGTTCACTCACACCATTCTGGTTGGATCAGAATTTGGGGTGTGACAGGTATAGCTCACTGGACAACGGGAAAAAGGACAGTCATGCGGTACATGCAGAGGACCAAAGATTACATGTTCATTTATGGAAGTAGTGACACTGTAGACTATTTTGATAAAAAATTTAATGTAAGCATTGATGACAAGAAACCAACCTCAAGGTTCATTATTATGGTGGTAGGGTTTTGTAACTCTATGTGAAAATAACAAATAAGGTATCTGGTGTAAGAATTTCTTTTCTGATTTGGAGGTTGTAGACTCTACTTCTAGACCTATTGAGATATATTGTAACAGCAGTTTAGCTGTGTTCTTCTTCAAGAATAATAAGAAATCTAGTATTTTAAAGCATAATAGAGATCAAATCTCTTTAAGTAAGGAAAAGATCAAAAGAATTTATATCGTTGTAGATTCTCTAATGAAGGTTTTATTAGTGGGAGTCTTCAAGGGATGGTTTGTCCAATATAGGAATGGTTGAAAATAATTAATTTTATCAGAGGCTTGAGTGGCCAAAGATCTAAGAATCAGTGGAAGTTTCTAGATATGCTTAATTAATAAGAAACTCTTTATATTTATGCTTGTGTTTTCACATTGCCTACTATATTTGATTATATTGCTCATGGTCTAATGGGCACAGTTTTGTAACCATGATTCTATTTATTTATTTTAGCATTGCATGATTGTTATTTTGCTTAGGTAGTTATATGTGTTTGACATATCAAAGAATAAAGGTGATATTCAGTCGATGTAACAAGGCAGTATTCAGTCAAGGTTACTGAGGCAATATTTAACCAAAGCGTACAAGGCGATATTTAGCCAAAGAGTACTAGAATACAAGGTAGTATTTAGCCAAGGAAGACAGTATTTAGCCAAAGAATAAAAGCGGTGTCTAGCCAAGGTATGGTATTATATTTTTGGATTATTTAAATACCATATTTTTAGTTGCCCATAAAGGTTTTGAGGCATTTTAATTAAGGGTTTTTAATCAAAGTTTGGACTCACATGAGAGTTTACTTTCATACATTATCTCAGGCGATTCATGTATTGAGTAGACCTCTATTGTGGCTGACAGAAGGCCACACACCGTATATTGAGGTGTATTATCCGTTTTTGCTCGCTTTGGGAAGCTTGATGGATGTTTCAAAGTCAGTGACGATTTAGTGTGTTGGATTCCGTGGCCACACTGGTTAACGGTGGTTTTATAATTAATATAGCCCAAGTAGGAGATTGTTAGATTTATATGTGGGCTTAATTAAATACCTAAACTAGTTAATTCAGTGGGAGTTTGATTGACACGATAGAACCGGTTCAGTTTGGTTTGTCATATGGTATGAGATAGATTTGGTAACCCTAATTCTATTGTGGGAAGGGTTTTAGGGTTATAACAATATTTTATAAATACTCGGTTAGAGTCCCCACATCCATAGTTAATCAGTTCGCTCTGCACCTATTAGCAAGAGACATCAGGATATCCTCTAGAGGCTGTAGAAGACTATGACCGAGGGATTTCGATCAAAGCCTGAAGACACAGAGGGATATCAAACTTAAAGAGGTATGTGGTTACAAAACTGATTATATTCATTGTTGGTATGAATACCATTGTGTTCAAAGAGATCTGTAGGCCACTAAATCTAACAATGCTTGTACCAAATGCATTGGTTTCTATGGTAAAGGGTCGATTAAAGTTCGGAAGGGCCAAAACAGGGGCTGCTGTCATAGACCTCTTCAAGCTTTCAGATGCCTGTTGAGCAAGGGCAGACCAGGAAAAACTATCTTTCAACAGATCTATGAGGGGCACAGCAATGGTAGCATAACCTTTAATAAAGTGCAGGTAGTAACCTGTGAGCCCCAGGAAACCCCATAATTACTTCTGAGTGGTAGGAGGCCACTTAGTCATGGCATTGATTTTGGAGGCATCTGGTTCCACCCCCTGTGCCGTAACAATATGTCCCAAATGCTCAATGGAGGACTAAGCAAATAAACACTAACTCATTTTGGCAAAAAAGCTGGTGCTGCTCCATGCGGTCAAGGACACACTGGAGGTTATTTGGTATGTTCATCGATATTCTGACTATAAACAAGAATATCATCGAAGAAAATGATGACTTTCACTAACAAAAAAAAATGATGACAAATTTTCTTAGGAATGGTTCGAAAACCTTGTTCATAGTCAATCGAAATGTGGAGGGAGCATTAGTGAGACCAAATGGCATAACTAATAACTCATAATGGTCATGATGTGTCCTAAAAGCAGTCTTAGGAACATCAGATTCATGCAGCTTTAACTAATGATACCTAGCATGTAGATCTAGTTTTGAGAACACAGTAGCTCCATATAATTCATCAAGTAACTCAAATTCATTTACAATAGGTAGGGAAAACCTGTCTCTAACAATGATAGCATTGAGACCTTGATAAACGACACAGAAACGCCAACTGCCATCTTTTTTTTTTTTTTTAACAGTAGCACTGGTACTGTGCTGTATAGTGCCTGCACAATATGCATTTTTTCCACCATCCTTTCGATTTCAATTTTTTGAAAATGAAGATATCGATATGGTTTTACATTTATTGGAATTTTCTCAGGTAATAAGAGTATTTTGTAGTTGGCATGCTGCGAAGGGGGTAAGGTAGTGGGCTCGAAAAGGATCCCTTGATAATGGTGAAGGAGCTGCTGAATGGTGGAGTCGAAGACAGGTCAGGTAGGTTCTTCAATTTGGGCATGTGCAAGGGGTTAGAGGGCCAGCATGGTAAAACAATAAGCAATGCCGCCGTTCACTGTTAGCCGCTTCAAATGGTGCTAGGAAATGGGATTGACCACGGTGTCATTGTGCGCCTGTAAATGCACCTGTTGACCTTGCCACTGAAATTCCATAGTAAGTTTACTGAAATCTGTAGTTATAGGTCCAAGTTGTTGCAATCACTGAATATCCAATATCACCTCTCCCCCTTGTAATGAAATGATGAAAAAATCTTTCACAAAACAATAGTTTTGTGTGGATATTGAGACATCCGTGATATAATATCCATCTCACAAGCATCCAGCTCAATAAGCTCAGCTCATTGCATTGTATTTTAAATTTTGAATTTAAATTTTGAATCTTACATATCTGTTGTAACCAACTCTATACGCGTCAGATCCTACAATCAAGGGAGCGTCAGATCCCACAATTAAGGGATTCATCCAATTGTAAATTGATTCATCCCGTTGTAAATTCTCTATATTAAGAGATCCAAACTCAAGGGAAAAATCAGGAAAAAAATTTCACTCAATTATTCTAAGTTTCATTTGTCTTCATGGTATCAAAGCAGTAAAGCTTTACTACAACTCTTTTCTCGATCCATCTCTCATGGCCTTAAACACCACTAGTCCCACCATTGGCGATGGCACATCTCCTACTGCCGCAGCTAATCCATCTCCTTCCCCTACTCTGGTTATCTCTAATATAACCAGTTAAATACTTATTAAACTCTCTGCCAATAATTATCTCCTATGGAAATCCTTATTTGAACCCATCCTGCGTGGACACAAGTTGATAAACCTACTCGATGGAACAACACCCTCACCGGTTTCCTCTGATTCTCAGTGGAATGAATAAGATCAGATGTTACTCCCTTGGATCAATGCCACTCACAGCGAATGCGTCCTACCTTACATGGTCAGCATTTCTTCTGCCAAACAGGCATGGGATCTTCTCAAACAATGCTATGCGTCTACTACATCGGCTCACATCATGTCTCTGAAAAGACAATTAATTGAGTTGAATCAAGAAGGGAAATCAACCTATGTCTGACTACCTTCAACAGTTCAAGAACATTTCTGATCAACTTGCTGCCTCTGGCTCTTCGGTGAGTGACAATGATTTAATCATCCATGTTCTTGATGGTCTTCCTCCGTCTTACAGACAGTTCGGCTCATCTATATGTATCCAAGCACGCACTACGACTCTATCTCTTACCGAACTCCACACTTTACTGATTTGTGAGGAGCTCGCCCTCGCTGATGAGACACCTCAAGAGCCTCCCACGGCTTTTGTTGCACCCCGACATACTAAGCCTTTTAGCCGTGGCAATACAGTTCGTGGCCGTACCTGTAGTGGTGGTCATGGACAGTCTTCTTTGCGCAGACCATATCTCAATGAAGGTGGACTTCTCCCGTCACCCATAGCTCCTACTAGTATGAATACTTCACGGCCTCAGTGCCAGATATGCCAGATAATGGGTCATTTGGCCATTGATTGTTACTATAGGATGGATTATGCCTATCAAGGTCACCATCCCCCTGCTAAATTAGCAACCATGGTTTCACAGACCAACTCCACTGTCGACACTTGGTATTTGGACACTGGTGCTACAAATCACATTACACCAGACATTGAAGCTCTTCATATTGCTGAACCATATTATGGTTCTGATTCCTTACAAGTAAGCAATGAACAAGGTTTGCCCATCTCTCATGTTGGTTCATCTTTTTTATCTCCTTCTTTTCATCTGAAAAAAATACTTCATTGTCCGTCGGCCTCTGTAAATCTTTTATCTGTTCATAAATTTGCCAATGACAATAACTGCACTTTTCTCTTTGATGCTACAGGTTACTCTATTCAGGACCGGAGCATAGGGAAAATCCTTTACCGAGGACCTACTGAGCATGGTCTATATCCTCTTAGACCATCTCTCCTTCATCAATTTCGATCTCCGCAGGCTCACTTCAGCTCAATTACCACATCTAAGCAATGGCATGCTCGTCTAGGCCACCCTTCTACAGTCATTCAACAAGCCATTTTTTCTACTTTGTCTATTTCTAATAAAAATAGTCTGCAGGTCTGCCCATCTTGCCAACTTGGAAAAATGCATAAACAACCCTTCTCCATTTCTCAAACGATATCTCATCAGCCCTTATAGCTAGTTCATTGTGACGTTTGGGGTTTGGCACCCTATCCTTCTGTTGCTGGTTACTCGTACTATGTATTATTTATTGATGACTATTCAAAATTTTCATGGCTTTTTCCAATGAAATTAAAATAAAATTTTCTTAATATTTTTATTTCTTTCAAATCTCGCATTGAAAATTTATTGCAATTTCCCCTTATCAAATTCCGGACGGATGGTGGTGGTGAGTTCAAAAGTGTGGCTTTCAAAACTTTTTTGAGCTCATCTGGCATTACCCATGAATTATCCTGCCCATATACACCTGAGCAAAATGGTGTAGTTGAGCGTCAACATCGACATATTGTCGAATCAAGTTTAGCTCTTCTCTCTCATGCTCAGATGCCAACAATGTATTGGCTCGATTTATTTCTCACCTCTGTCTATCTCATTAACAGAATGCCCATACTTTTTAGTAACACTGTCAGGCCATATGAGAAGCTAATGCTCACCAAACCGGATTACACACTTCTATGTGTTTTTGGTTGCTTATGTTTCCCATGGTTGAAACCCTATAATTCCAATAAGCTACAGTACCGCTCTACCAAGTGTTGTTTTCTTGGCTATAGTCCATCACATAAAGGCTATCGATGCCTGGACTTAACAACTAAAGGGGTCTTCATCTCCCGTCATGTGGTGTTCAGTGAGTCTACATTTCCTTTTGCTGGCCTTCCCACCACCTCCCCTACTCGGTCCTCCTCCGATCTTGAATTTTTTGGGGTTGCTACTTCAACCCCTCCACCCCCTCCACCCGTACCACCTCGAGTGTCACCCGAACCTACCCTCCCTTCCTTTGTGCCCCTTCCAATGTCGCTCGACCCTCCCCCCGCCCCTCCAGCTGCCACACTTGTGACCTCGACCCCATCCGCCGACCCTTCTCTTCCATCCATCACATCTAATTCTAGTTCCCACTCCATGCAAACTACGTCCAAATCCGGTATCTTCAAACAGAAGGCCTTCTCTCATACTCACCATCCCCTTCCCTGTGCTTTCTTGTCTGCTGTTCCACAGGAACCAACATGTTTTACCGAAGCCTACAAACACAAGGAATGGAGACATGCTATGGATCATGAGTTTGATTCCCTGCAACACCAAGGCACATGGATGCTGGTTCCTTACCATCCTACAATGAATGTTATCTCATGTAAATGGGTTTACCGGGTCAAACTCAACTCAGATGGTACTGTCAGCAGATTCAAGGCACGTTTGGTTGCTAAGGGTTTTCAACAGAAACCAGGCATTGACTTTGTTGAAATCTCTAGCCCTGTGGTAAAATCTACTACTATACGAGCTATTTTATCCATTGCAATATCCAGCTCCTGGCCTCTACACTAGCTCGATGTTGAATGTGCCTTTTTACATGGGGAGCTCAAAGAGACCGTTTGCATGTCACAACCCCAAGGGTATATTGATCCAACAACGCCATCCCACGTTTGCCTAATGCAAAAGGCTATTTAAGGTCTCCAATAAGCTCCGAGGGCGTGGTATGATAAATTCACATCACGGTTATATGATTATGGGTTCCATCTCTCTCAATCAAACCCATCACTGTTCATCTTTCATCAAGAGATGGTCACCCTATATCTTCTCCTATATGTTGATGACAACATTCTTACAGGAAATTAACCCACAATACTTCGACATCTCATGACCTTTCTTGGCCATCATTTCAAGATGAAAAAGCTCGGCCCACTATCACATTTTCTGGGTCTTCAGGTCCACCATGATTCTACAGGTTTCTCCATGGATCAGTCATGATATGTCCTTGCCATATTGCAGCGTGCCAACATGACTGGGCGTAAATCGGTTGGTTCCCCGGCCGCTCCATCTAAGCTAACTCTTGATGATGCTCCTCTCTTACAAGATGTTACTTGCTACCGCAGCTTGGTCGGTGCCCTACAGTATGTCACCATGACCTGTCTGGATATATCCTATGTCGTCAATCAGGTATCCCGATTCTTACAGGCACCAACAGAGACTCATTTCACAGTAGTAAAGCGAATTCTGGGCTTTCTCAAGGGCACTATTTCGATCCGTCTGCATCTCAAGCCTGGCCATCTTACACTGCAGGCTTACTGTGATGCTGACTAGGCTGGGTGTCTCATTGATCGTCGATCAACCGGTGGTTATTGTGTTTACCTTGGTTACAATCCCATAGCGTGGTGTGCCAAGAAACAATTGACGGTTGCCTGATCTTCTTCTGAAGCTAAATATAGATGCCTTGCTCAAACGGCAGCAGAAGTAATTTGGTTATGCTCCTTGGTTCGTGAGCTTCACTGCTCCCTCATTACCACCCCAATCATTTGGTGTGATAATGTCTCAGCAATTTATCTTGCTTTCAACCCAGTCTTTCATGCTAGGACCAAGCACGTTGTCGTTGCCCATCACTACATAAGGGAGCTGGTTGGACGTAAATTGCTAGATATCTGATACATCTCCACCAAGGATCAAATAGCCGATATTTTTACAAAAGGGCTTAGTTCCCTGCGAGTTCAGTTCCTTCAATCCAAGCATCGACTGCGTCTCCCACCGCTCAGCTTGAGGGAGGCTGATACAATATCCATCTCACAAGCATCCAGCTCACATAACTTATCCGATGATAAGATCAGATAAGCTCAGCCCATTGCATTGTATTTTAAATTTTGAATTTAAATTTTGAATCTTACATATCTGTTGTAACCAACTGTATACGTGTCAGATCCTACAATCAAGGGAGCATCAGATCCCACAATTAAGGGATTCATCCAATTGTAAATTGATTCATCCCATTGTAAATTCTCTATATTAAGAGATCCAAACTAAAGGGACAAATCAGGAAAAAAATTTCACTCAATTATTCTAAGTTTCGTTTGTCTTCAATTCGGACAAACTCCCAGACAAGTGAGAAACTTCCCATCACCCACTTGAACCTTGAAGTGATTAGATAGAGTAATTTAAAGACCAAGGAATTTCGCAGTTCTTGCTTGAATGAAATTGTGAGTGCTCCCACAATCGACCAAAGTTTGAACCTCTCGGTTGGCAACAATTCCCAGTAATCGTAGGGTCCTGGGGGTACATTGTCCCATTAGAGCGGGTAAGCTAATGGCCGGACTTGAATCTGTATCAAAATTGGAATCAAGAACCTTTCAGTTTTAGCTTGAATAACAGGGGAATCGTCGATTTCCTCGATAGGTCGTAGCTAATCACAACCTTCACCATCAAGGAGTAGAGACATCCAGTTTTTGCATTTATGCCCAAAGTGGAACTTTTCTTCGCAGTTGAAGCAAAGCCCCTTATCTCGTTTCCATTGAATTTCTGTTGGTGAGAGTCGCCGAACAGGTAATTTGGAGAGTGCATATGACGAATTTGGGGAAAAGGATTGATGCATATGGAGATTTAGATCCAAGCAAGGACTGTTGTTGTTGTAGTGGGGGCTTGGATGGCCAATTCTTACTGACGAATCGCATCTCAGTTTTTTTATCTATCTGTAGTCTTGTGAGGCCGATGGCATGGTGGAGACTAATTGGCTGATAAACCAAAACCTCTTGCCTTATCTCTGGTTCAAGTCTGGAAATAAGGCAGCCCTTCAAAAAATGTACAAAGGCTTCGAACTATGATTGATATGCGGTGATGGAATAGGTCTGGACCAATTTCGTTAGGGCTCCTTGTGGATCGTAGTAAGTGGAAGGGTTGAAGCTAAATTTTAGAGTTGTTTCAAACTCTGGCCATGATCTCAATTAACGATTATGATACATCCATTGAAACCAACTAGATGTAAGACAATCCATATTAAATAAAATCAATGTAATCTTTTGCAGTTCAGGAGTTTGAAGAATGGAGAAAAATTGCTCTGCCTTAAACAACCAATCGGTCGGATCGCCCCACCTGATTCGAGTGAATCTACCCTCATAACTTTACGAGAGTTATCGAACGACGGAGTCTGAGGTAGTTCTCCTGAATATGGGGAAGTGTGGTGTTCTCTGCCCATTTCTACCTCAGCGGTTGCTTCTCCATTTGCCGTTGCAGAGGAATCAAGATCGACATGACCTCTTCGTGCATCTAGTACTGTATATTGGATAGTTGCAAGACAACGGTCTCCATGGTGATTGTGGATTGGAGAGAGAGGGTTCCATCGGCCATTCGCTCAATGAAAGCTCCAATGATCCAACCTGTAGTTGGATATTCTTGATTTGAATTCAAGAACAGACTCCAAAAGAGAGTTTAAGAAGGGAAACTCAAGAAGAAGAAGAAAAGTCATTTATGTTTTTAGATACCTATTGTTTTACATTTTCAAGAGCTAATATACATCACAAAAAGGAATCTACTCTCTACCTTCTGATACATTCTTGTTACAACTAACAATAGATATAATTACAGTATTCAAATCCTCTCCTCCCAACTTTTGGGGAGGAGGGACGGCACCCCGTCGGATGGCCAACATCTGGGGTTTGGATGAATCCGAGCCCTCCATTAGAGCCGACACCTCCTTGTCGGCTTGGATGGAGGGTTGGGATTTACCCAAACCCGAGGTGTCAGCCATCTAGTGGGGTTGCCACCCCTCCTCCCGAGCCTTTGGGAGGAGAGGATATCGATCCATAATTACTGATGCGTATCATCGAGCACAACCAAAAATAAATTGTTTTACTTATAATGAATAGCAATGGTAAGTAAATGTCGATCCATAAAGACTAATTAATCAAATTGTCTATTTACCAAGGAAAAAGGGGGGTTTTCTTCTACAAGTTAATTGACATAAGAATAATTCCTAAAAACAAAATTGAGTTAACAAAAATTTAATGGAAGACGATATCAATTCAAGGAAAATTACCCACGGCTGTAAATTGATCACTGACCTCATATATATATTATTCTTTATTCAAATATTTAACCAAGGATTATCAAAAAGCTAGACAATCCTTACCTTTCTTAATTTCGTTAATCTGAGCCTAATACACAAATTAATTCTTATCAATAAACCAATTGGTATTAAACAATCCTCATGAATTTACTGATAGCATTACACTCTCGAAATGAGTTAAATATGAACAACAATCTAACAAGCGTTAGATTATTTAATTCATTCTATGTTTTCTTTAAGCAAGTAACAAAAACTTAGATCATAATTGTATTGCTTAATTGTTATTCTTCCTGAATACCATAACAATTACGGATTATGGATTCAGGTTAGCTGCAACTCACACAATTCAATCAATTAATAGGCCTCTTAATAAACTGAATCATGTAGTCATTAACATGAAAAATTAGGAAACACAGATATTTGAATAGAAGAATAATTAAAATTAAGAATAGAGTCTCACAATTTTACTAACCGAATTAAATTCCCCTTGAATTAACTAAAGAACTTAGCCAGACATGATAGAAAAGAAAGACACAAAAAAAACAAAACAATCTTCTTAATAATTCTTGGATGCTCTATTACATAGCTTTTACAATGCTTAAATAGCCAGAATAGAGAAAACTAAAACTGTTATGTCTAGAATTGACAATTTTATTACATGGAAATAAAGATTAGACAAAATATTTTTGCCTCAATTAAATAGAGAATTATTCCATTATTAATCAAATGTCATCCCTAGACCTGACAATCTTTGTAATATTCCATAGAGATGTATATTCCCCTCAAGATTTCTAACAATCAATCAAGGTCTTTCAATAATTAACCTTCTGTATATGGAAACCTTCCTTCTTTGGTTTGAATGTAGATCAACTTTCCAGATCAGATTTTTAGACCATGTTTGGTTGCTGTTCTTTCCACGTTAAAAACCTGCATGAAATTCAGAAAGTCATTATTAAAAATATCAGAATTTTTTGATTTTAAATATAAATTACTAATAATTTTCCACTAATGTCTTATATAAGAAATCATCACAAATGAGTACCATAAGACATAAAACATATTAAATAGACTAAATGTAAGGAGAATAATTATATAAAATTATGAATCCATCAATTACCTAACTAACTGACTTGCGGAGCATGCATTATCAAAACTGTAGTCTCGCATCCAATTGGATTTGTTCACAATTCCCTTTGTTCGAGCCTACGTAGCCACGCCAACATTCTTATGGTCATTAAGCTATTCTTTGGTGTCATATTTCTTTGATAATTTGTTTGGGAATCTATGCATTCGTTGCTTCCATTCTATGCTCTACTATCTTCCAGCACAATGACAAGAACATCTCTTAAGTAGCAAAAAATAGGTATTCTATTCTCCTTTCAAATTGTTGTTTCATTCGTCATATAAATAATTTAAACACCCCATGAATGAAATCGACGACATGGTTGTTGTTTTTCTCAAGTGGCACCGAAGGTTTAATGGGTTTCACTGATTTTTAGATTTGTTTTCGGAAGCTTTTCTTCATGTGATTTACAAAAGGGTTCTCCCCCATTGCTCCCCCTGATTTTTTTGATTTGTTTTTACAAAGGAGAGTTTCATTTTAGTTGTCCAGATTTTTGCCCTCCATTGTAATGTAAATTCCTTTCTTACTTCTTCCTTGTCTTTTTGAAGAGAAGAATAGATCAATTGCAAATTACAATATCACCACTGAATTTCAATGATAAATTGGACGTTTTGCGATGGACAATATTGGGGTTGGGATCGATCACTGGCCGATTTGACTGGAAAAATATTCTCTATAGTGAGGCCACCATGTAGTGAAGATCCTTCCCACTCAAAGTGGATCGACATGTATTATAAGGCTATCAAAATGCATTAAGATATATACCGATCTACTTTGAGTGGATGAGATCCTTACTACAGCTCACTACATGAGATCCTTCACTATAGAAGATCCCAGTCTGATTTGACCTGGTATCAGTCCCAAAATTCTCTGTTTAGACTATGTTTGGTAACTCTCTCGAAGAATAGTTTTTCTATTCTTCCATTCGAAAATTTGTTTAGAACAACTAAGAATAGTAAAAAATCGTTTGGTAAAGCTGATTTGTTTTTCATTCTCAAAAAACGAATCCAATGAAGGTAACATCCAAGGATAAAAATTACAAAACATGGTTGATCATGTTCTTACGTTTTGGGACAGGTTTTTTAATAAACGAACAAAAACTAAAACCGTTCGGATAAAACGCCCTACCCCGGTCAAACATCCTATCCTTCTCTTCTTCGCTCTGCACAGCAACCCTCTTCTGCGCGCAAGATATCGAGCTGCAACTCTCTTCACACTTCTTCATTTTGCACAATAGGACACTGCGCAGAGGTATTTCTTTTTCTCTTCTTCATCTCCATCTCTTTTCTTCTCTATCAACATCGCTGCCTTGGGAGATTCATTCTGCAATTTATTTTTTGTTAGATTCGCAGGTCTCCATCTTCAATTTCGTGCAATTTGGTCTTGGCAGTCTGTCGCTGACTCAACTCGTCCCCTCGCCAAGGTCTCAATCGATCCTCTTCATTCTAGCGACGATAACTCTTCTCCACTGGTGAGAATCCAGTAAACTTTCCGCTTGTTGTTCTCCTTAGGGTTCAATTGTTGTCTCTGAATGCTTCTTCTGCTCTCATTTTGCCAAAAGATTAGAAACCAAGTTCGATGTGTTCGAGATCATCTTCATATATTGGTAGTCTTCTTACGGTGTTTGGATGAGAATCTTTAAATTCCTTCGGTGATAATCTCATTGCAGAGATATTAAAAAACAAAATAGGCGGTGCTTGCAGTTACCAAACCTTTAAGAATGAGCTCTCACTACTTGGGTGTTCGTTTCTTTGATAGATAATCTCATAAAATACACAAGGAAATCTGGTCAAAATTTTGCATCACTTGTCAGATTTCTAACAAGATTGTAGAGGCAATTCAGAATTTTAAATAGTTGTTATTAGTCCGGGATGACCATTATATGACAAAGAGCTGAGCTTTTACTTAACAACATAGCCCTGCCAGATTGCATCAGCTTGAGTTCCCCCCTCTCCCCTAAAGCTCTTTTACTCCTTTTTCAGAGGCTTCCAATAGTAGTGTCTATATAACAGGAAGAGGAATTGTAAATGAACTTTACAGTTATCTCAATTCTGGCCTTTTTTTTTCCTAAGCAATCCTTCGATTATAATTTCTTTATTTGTTGAAGAGAATTCAGTGAAGGCAGCATCCAAATATCAATTGTTTTTAAATGATTAGGATGCCTTGCACATGTCTGTTTCTCACCTTCTATTTGTTCCTACAAACAAGTATGCAATATGACGCAACTGAGAATCCCATATGTTGGCAATTTGGTGTTATTACTGTCCACATGGCTTTTATTTTTTTATTTTTTTATTTTTTTTAATAACATTTTGAGTTTACCATATGAAATAACAGTAACTACCTGTACTGCTGTACATTCTATACTCAAACAATATACCATTATGAAACATAATTACCAACTGCATATCTTCTAGATTATTAGCTAATGTTCAGTCATTTAATTTTGTTGAATAACTTGCTAGATCTGAGAGGCATTTTTATTTTATTGTCATGATTTTCCATGTACTTCCTGATTGTACAAAGCAAAGAAGCAGGAAGCAATTACATTCAATTGAGAAAATATCTGAAGCAATTGGAGATATCTGACAGGGTTTTTCTATTAGTAATGGACTCTATTAAATCCAATCAGTGTCTGTGTTTTTGTTTTATCAATTTTGCATTTTCTAGTTACGAAACTTCAATTGATGTGTTTTCTGTATTCGTTGTTAGCTTTAAGTAATTTCCTTGTTTGTGGATTGGCTTTAAGTCCTAATATGAAAATGCCTTGCTGGAGATTTCCCATCTTCCATTAAGGGATACACTATACATCCTGGAGAACCCAAATGGGGAAGTAGGAAGCCTCCTCAGTGCTCCCCATCTTACAAACTTGTCTTCGGTTTTTCCCCCTTCAATTACCTACATTATATGAGTTATAATCTTTTAAATGTGATCTGGTTGCAATATTATTTGCTTATCTTAGGTCTTGGATTTGAGTGACCTTGAGCCTTACCACTAAATTGTCCCGTTCCAACTACAAAGGATTGGTAAACTCCCAACATTGAGCATTTCTGAGTGCTTCTTACAAATTGAAAATGAATTTTAAATAGTAAAAATGCACATGTCGGAATTTTAATTGGTAAAAATGCACATGTTCATATTTTTCTCACATTGGATGGATCTTGGTGTAGGTATGGCTGTTTCTATATGCACCTGATTGAATGGAGTAGCTAGATCTATAGATAATTGTCAGTGGTGCCTATCCATTTATATTTGAGTCCTTAGCCCTGACAATTATATGCATAAACCTCTTTTAAGAAGGGATTTTGGTAAGATATTGGAGTAATGACAATTCTGTAATATTTAAATCATTTGAAAAAAGGTGTTCTAGAACACATATTACGAAACAGCAGGTAGGTTAGAACAATGTTCTTAGACTAGTTCTGGAACATATTTGCCAAACAGCCTTAAGGCTAAAAGAACAACCAAAGAACACTATTTTTAGAACAGAACAGAAAAAGACCATCTCTTCCGGTTCAGAACAAGAACAGGTGAGAACGTTACCAAACGCAGCCGTTTACCATGTTTTTGGAACAGTTTTGAATGGAACAAAAATCTGAAATTGTGCGCCATAAAACCATAAAACCCAACACATCTTTATATTTTGCCTGCGCGAGGAAGCATCCTTCTTTATCCGTTATATGCAACCAGCAGGTATTGTCCCCTCATCTCTCTCCATCTCTCATTCGCTCTCTCTCTCTCTCTCTCTCTCTCTCTCTTATTGTCTTTACTTCTCCTCCATCTACATTTATCTTCTCTGATTTTTTTCCATGTTCGTAGAAGCTACTTCCTGTTCGACCGTTACATCTACTGTGGTTTTGTCTCCATGTCTGCAACTGGCTTGTTCCTTTGTTCCAGGTATGGTTACCTCTCTCTTTCTCTCCTCCTCTCTCGCTCTCTCTCACTCGGTACTCGAATCAGTCGGTAAAACCCTAACCCCGCCCCATTTCTCACCTATGAATCTCCATTCGGTAGTCTCTTTCATTTCGTGTTCCCGAATCAGAGATCTCTCTGCTCAGTTCTGTTTTCCTCTCCCTACGCACTTGTTTTGTTTCGTTTCTAGTATTATATGTATGTAATTTTTGAATTTCTTTAGCAGTTTTTATTGGTAGATAGTTTTTCTTCGGAGCTATGAACACAACATTTGGGCAGTTTTTCTTACCAAATTCAGTTTTGATAAAGATTAATTTTAATCTATGGTGTTTATAATACAATTGTTGTAGTTGAATTCTCTGATCCTCTTTCTAGTATGTTAACTTGTAATTTTTATTAGGTTTTCTTTTCTATTTTGGGAAATTTGGTTGTTTCGCTAGATTGATTTCAAGATTCAGGGATATGGGATTTGAAATTGGCCGGGTATTGAGTGGATTTGTCGGTCAGAATGTCTCCTGCTTGTCAATAGACGGGTTTAATTGTAATGATATTATGATTTCAAATTCGATTTCAGTTTATCAGGTTCTGATTTTTCTGATTATTGGAAGCTTGCCTTTCTTCAAACTACTCTAGCCAATCGTGCAACACAGGTACTGCATGGCCCCGGCAGATTTCAACTGATTTTATCCGATTCCTAAAACGGTGGGCCTCATTGAACAAAATATTGTTACATCATTAGCCTCTTAAAAATTTGTTTTGAGAATGGGCCAACTCTATTTGTGCCCAAAATTTAGACATGGGTAGGACTCAGTAGCATAGTTGTCAAGGCGTCAAGGCGAACCAAGGCGATGGAGGCCTGATTGGGTGCCTAGGCGACCAAGGCGACCACCTAGGCGACTAAGGCGCCCAATTTTCCAAGGCGACCCAAGTCAGCCTGGGCGCCTAGGCGACGCCTTGACAACTATGCTCAGTAGAGACATTTTTGATCTCCTTTGTTGAACTTTCTCCAACAATTTAAGGAAATCTCTTTCTTCCTGTTTGGATCCGACTGTAGCATTAGCAGTCCAGTTGTCGGTGGATTTCCCTTCTCCCGGCACTTTTCTCTCCTCCACTGTCAATCTAACCATCGACTAGTGGACGCCAATGGAAAGCCAGGTACTATTCTCTCTTTCTGCTTCATTTGAGCACATTAGGATTAGTTGCCATTCTCTCTCGTAGTAAGGTAGAGTTACGTGTTATCAGTTCCAGATATGATTTTATTTGGTTCAATATGGAGATCCAGAAAACTGAATTTGTCATACGTGTTCCTTTTCAAAACCTTTTGATTCTTTCTCAAGTACTTCCAACTCATTGGGCTTGCTAATCTCCAGCTAAATTTTCAGGTCTTATCAACAGTTCATTGATGAACATTTGCTCAGTAGCCTACATGGTTATTTTGAAATTTCATATTGATCAAAAGAAGAAGGTATGACACGGGCTTTCCTTCGGAAAGACATGATTTATTATGCTTCCTGCTTTCGAGAGACAATGTATGACTTCATCTGTTGTTTTTAATATCGAAAAACAAATAAATTTTTTAAAAGTTTTAAAATTTAAATTCAAAGTTTTGTTTTTAAGTTTGAGGGAAATTTAATTTGAGTTTTGTTTTGAGTTGGATATGGATATGGATATGGACATAGATATGGAAATGGATATGGATATGAGTGTGGATGCATACAAATTTATGTGTACCCTTTTGGAAGGGTGGTGACTTATACTTTTTGGTATGAAGATGTACACCCATACCCTTGGTAGTGACCCTTGCAGAGGCACTTGTCTACTATAAATAGAGGATGTTGCCTCATTCAAATTCACTTAAGTTTTTAAAAACAAATTCATATCTCTCGCTCTCTATTTCTTTCCAACTCTTGTTCCGTTCTTTATTACCGAGCCCACTCTATACTCCTGATTGTTGACCTCAGCTGTCGATTTTCTGACGAGGTCCCAGATTTTGTGTGCACATATCTAGGACAGGCCTTAAGGGGTTGTTTTATCTTGGAGGTTGATTCACAGGAACCCATTGAACCATAGGTGGTGAATATAATCTTAAGGAGGGTGTTCTGAACATGACTCAGCCCATCTGTTTTCTAATCTGGTTTTTTTTATTATTTTTTTTATTTTTTTTATTTTTTACTTTAAGTGGTTAAATAAGTTTTATGATTTTATTATATATTATATGTTTGCATAATAGTATTTTATATCATTGAATTATATGCATGAACTTATACAAGATATTAAGTCTTAAACTATATTATTGCTGTTTGGTATTACAGTTCTTAAGATTGTATCTAAAGACTTAATATTTCTTCATGAAACAAATCCATGACTCTATATGACTTATGATTCATACTTCTTGTTAAAACTTGTATCCTGTTGAGTGTAATTAATAAGTCACTACCTTTAGTGGGAGTCTTTTTTATTGGATATCGTTACTTCATGGTTTGATAGCATTATTTGTTAGTTTTGTTCTTTAGTCATAAAACTGATTTTATTTCTCTAAATTATAAATATGATGTTAATCAGAAACTATTGTGGTGGTCGTAATCTAAAAACCTATTTTTATCTGACTCCTTTATATTCTGCTTTTACGGTTAAGGGAGTCTAAGAAATAATTTATTTTCTGTGATGGAGACATGTAATCAGTGTCCTAGCCTCACAGAGGTCTAGACTTGTGTTTCAGATGAACTACTAGAGTTGAGACGGTTAACCCCGGTCCCTCTGTAACGGATTGGTGGATAGAGAAGAGGTGTCTTGGGAAGATTATAGATTCTAATCATTCCAGAGGCGTCTTCGTTCTCAAACGCTTCGGTTCATTAGGCCCTCTTGTTGATCACCTAGTTTCAGAAAGGGGATGGTGACGATCTTCTTTCTGTCTCTGTCTTTAGACAGCTGTCTCTCACCTCTAAGTCATCCTGGTAGTGCCAATCTTCGAATCCTGGGTTTAATATTTGTATCGGCAGCAGTTCCTTTGAATTGATTGCCATTTGGTTGCAAGTAATAACAACCGGATTGTTGGGCTGGTTAGGCCAATGTTTCAGGAATGGAAATCGGTTTTAGGATGGTATATCAGATCACTGATTCAGGCCATCCTCCAACAGATTACGTTTCATGCATGTTTAGTTGATTAGGGTGGTTTTGGGCTGCGTTCTGTTGCACTTTTGTTATGGTAAAATGTTTTAAGACAAGTGATCGTTTTGGTTCCATTATGGGATAATGATCCTTAAGTAAAGATTATCGTGTTACAAGAATAAATAAAAAAAGAAAAGACAAAGTTGAATTTGTGCTCCCTTACTCATTTCTTGTTTATGGGTAGACTTTAGCAACCGTGTTTTGGAATGCTTACTTCGTGTGTGTATACAAACAACCATGAAATGTTTGCATTAGATATATTCAAGGTTCAAGGTGCCGGTTTCAAGGCCAGTTTCGACCAGCCTCGAAACTGAGTTGTCTCGGGTTTCGACTAGGTTTTGGTTGAAACCTAGGATTTTCCCCAGGAAGGTTTTGAGGCCCAGAAGTGTTTTTTTTATTATCAGATTTTGTTTGTGTAGCCTGTTTTAACCATTTTATACCTATTTTCCACATTAGTTTTAAAAGAAACATCTAAAATAATAATATGTGGTGTAGACCCAAGTTTACTAGTGCATGCGGAAAATTGGGACTGTGTCCAAACTTAAGTAAGCAACCTTTATTTATGACTAATATCATTTAAGTAAATGTTATACTTAAGATATTATTCATAAATAAGCAAACACCCCCCATTTGAATCCAATAAAAATAGTAAAGCATCATTAAAAACCAAGAGTGCGCCAAAATAATCTCTTAGTTTAATGCCCGAAAAATTATTTCCATCCAGGATAATTTTAAACTACATTTGCTTATTCCAAACAATGTTTGACTGGAGAGTAACTCCTTCAATATAACTCAGATTTAAGCAATCTAGGATTTGTAGCAAAGCTAGCATAATTAGCTTTCCAACAAATCCGAGATTACTTGAATCCGAGTTATAGTGAAGAAGTTACATTCCGGTCAAACCTTGTTCGGAGTACGCGAATGCTGTTTAAAGTCGTCTGAATTGAAATAATTTTTTGGGCATCAAAGCAAGATTATTTTGGCGTACTCTTAGTTTTTAGTGATGCTTTACTTAAATAAAATTTATGGAATTTTTAGATTCGGGAAAAAGCTTAGCATTTGGAAGTTGAAAATCGCCCACACCCAAAAATCCGATTTTTGTTCTTGAATTGGAAGGTTGACTTTTTATCCTTTTAGAATTTAAATTTTATACTATTTTTATTGGATTCAAATTGGGGGGGGGGGGTGTTTACTTATTTATGAATAATATCTTAAGTAAATAAAATATAAAAATATGTGCTGTCTAATAACTGTTGTTCTTTTGTAGCCTTGTTCCCGTCTTTGGAGTCCAAAATTGGTCGAGTTTGGGTTCGAGCCTTGGAGTCGTGCCGACCCAGCTCGAAACCGAGTTGTGCCGGTTGAAACCAATGGTTTTGATCGGCACCTCGAACTATTTATATATTTATATTCATGATAAATCTTGCAAATTTAAATAAGACTGTATATATTTTAATTATTACAAACTTGTCAGCTAATGGTTTTTGAAATATTAATTTTCCTCTAAATCTGTTGTTTAAGAATCTATGATGGTGGCTACATTTCATTTCCTATATGGAAAAATATTTTCTTGATTAAAGATATATATAGTGTGGTTTAGTCTGTAATTGTTAAATTGACTATACTCATCGGTTGAGAGAACAGTAGTTCTCTTGTTTCCTATGACAAGTGGAAGTGACCAGGGGAAAGGAAATAGGCTGTAAAGACATGTTGAAGGGTTGGCAATGATGACCTTTCAGTTTTTGCAAACATTGGGGTCTTGGAATTCTTGTACTAAGACATGGTTTGATATTCTGTTTTATTTTCATTTTGTTTTGAAGAAGTGAATCTAATGATTTGTTGGAGGGGTGCTTCAGTATGAAGCGTGTCACTTGATGGTGGCTTTACTTCATTTCAGTCTTTTTGCAGTCGTTAAATGGTTATACCTATTAAATAAGGGTGTTTAAAAGGATTTAAAATCAGAAAGGATTAATAGTCTTTCAAGGGAAATTACTAATTAAAGGTGTCTTTTGAAAAATATATAATCAGTTTCTTCATTTACTCCCATTGAGTTGAAGAAGTGATTCTATCAATTGTTTCACTTTTGTTTTATGTCTCATATAATAATGTAGTGAAACCTTTGTTATTGTCTTGGATTTATTTTGACATTTGTCGAGTGATATGTTCCCATGTGATGATCCATTGTCACTAGTTTAAGCACAATATCAGAATCTTTAAGAGGCTGCTTGAGGGACTAAGTTTATCTTAGTTATCGAAAAAAAAAAAGTCCTCGGAATACGCAATGGTTTTTGTCTTGTAATGAAACTAGAGAAGTCTATGTGAAAAAGGTTTTGGAAAAGGTAAATATTTGTAATGCCTACTTTATCAACTTTGTCTTAAAGTGAGATTTGGGTTTTTATGTTTGTCTACTGTCACATTTTCTACTTGGGTTGGTTTTTGTCTTGTAATGAGACTAGAGAAGTCTATGTGAAAAAGGTTTTGGAAAAGGTAAATATTTGTAAAGCCTACTTTATCAACTTTGTCTTAAAGTGAGATTTGGGTTTTTATGTTACGTGTATCACATTTTCTACTTGGCAATCAAAGCCAAGTAAGGCAAATTGATTTTAGCCAAAGTTTTATTGAAAAATGTTTAGTGGTACATATCACATGACGTGTTTTCTTTTAAAAATGTAAATATATTGGCTAGTTTATTGTTATATTATGGAAAGTACATGACATTGTATATGATAAATTAAGTGTTGACCAACTTGAATTGGTTGACCTGGCCTAGAAATTTGTTTGAAACTATTACATATTGATCGATGAAATGATCATTGGTTACATGTATACATTTCTTTCAGCTATATAATGGGGAGTACTGCCTATGATACTGTTAGGCATGTTTATGTCAATTTCTAACAACTTATGTTAAGATAGCATGTATAAATTGAATGCTTGTTATTTGCATATAATCATGTAAGGTTGGATATTTCTTGATTAGTCTTGATTGGATTTGAGAAGTCCAATGGTTGGCAAATAGTGCCTTGAGACCAAATTTATTTGATCCGATTAGTCATATCACTATGAAGTGGTGTATTTAGTAAGACACATAAGTCACCTTATGTGAGTTTTGGTGTCTTTCTAAGGGAGCACTCCTTAGGAATAGCTCCAACCGTTTGTCTTGACATATATGCAACGGTTTTGTCTTGTATGGATTTGAAACAGATTTGTTTTACAAATAAATGGAATAAAAGGATTAAAAGATAAGTGAGTACCTGATACGGACAAAGATGAATATCACTTTACTTATTGAAAAGGTAGTTCTTCTAGATATTGTTTTAGAATTATTTGGACAAGTGTACAGTTAGAATATGGTGTTCAATCCTAACCTATGGACTGGATTACTTAGAAATAAGAGACATAACCCAAAGATAGAACTGGACCTGGAAATAGGTTGATGTGTATTTGGGTATATTTAACATGATTCTGTTTGATAAACCATGAAAATCGGTTGTGAATTTTAATTTTGTGTTATCATTATAATAACATGGTAAATGGTTTGTTTGGTTTATGATTTTATTATTTGTCACATGATTATGAGGTGCACTGATTATATAGACAATTTAATTATCATGTGAAGAATATTGTTCCATGTACTTAGAAAATAAGTTAATTGTTAATTAAACAATTGGTGTGATCATATGATTGAGACTCATAATTGCCTAGACTTTAATCAGTCTAAGTGGAAGGCATTTAAAAGCAGCATGATCAAAATAGTTGGTCTAATCAGTTTTCAATATGAGACTCTTAGCATATTTCATTTAAAGAGACCATTAAGGTCCTTGAATGAGATAAACCAAAATGCATGGATTTTGTTTATTAACCATATATATGGTAGATCAAGAAACATGTTGATTATGATTAATATGGAGATATGAGATGCTAAGAATTTTACATGGATAAATGAAATGATAGTGTACCTTATGTATACTTAGAGTTCTTATAAGGTTGAGTATGAAAAACCTAGAATTGTGGGGGTTTTGTAAGAATACACATTTGCTGGTCAAATTCTTCTAAAAAAGAAGAATGATGTCAAAATAGAATTATTAATATATATTTAGACATGGAATCTAGAAGACAAGCCTAGATTCGGAAAGATTACTTTAAGAAGATGACCATGATGGTGGTAAGATTCATTGAATCTATAAAATAAATTGTGTTGTTCCACTATGGATAGTCTAGTATTACTAGAATTGGGATAAGGGTCAAATGACTAGATATCTCGATAACAGATATATGATGAAAATCGAAGTTGTTTATGCTACTTCAAGAAGTAGATTTAATGGCAAAATGTTACAAGTAAGATAAATATGACTTTGCCGGGTTTATAAAATGTCTAAGGACATCTAAGACATGTTGGTCTTAGGCGGTTACCCAATATATCTGGAGACGCTAATGGAATAACGTGCTTTTGACATAACTCAGTACTGAGAAGTTTTGACTGGTATAATTATTTAGCTTTTGACCTCTAAAGTGGTACATCTAAAGGAATGAGGCTGAAGCTTGTGTCGTACATCATGTGATGGAAACCTAACCTATGTGATAGGAGATCCCTAGAATTAGGTTCAATGGGTAAAAACGAAGTCATGTAGATGACTTGTTTAGTACTATCATAATATTGCTCATTCTGGTTAGATGGTAAGGTAGAACTCACCACAATAAATAGAAGATAAATCTCAAAGATTCTTAATCAAGCCAAAGTTATCCAAACGAAATGTGTGGGTGTGTTAACTGTGGTGCACACTATGGGCTGACTTTATTGAATGTAGGAAGTGGGGCCCTTTCCAATAAGAGTTTTAAGGGCAAACTCTCATAAACATTCATGAACCAGGATAGGGACAAGGCCGGTTTAAAAATAAGTCCACTTGACAAAAGGATCATTTAAGGGTCGAACTGTAAGAGGTGGCTGGTAGGTCAGCCAGCTACACCAATGAGAAAAGGTTCAAGGAGCGCTGCTTCACCCGTACTCTGTAGCGTGGCCTATCAGACCTAGTGTAGATTCAAGTCGAAAGACATTTGCAACAAAGTCGCTTATAGTTCTCATGAGGTTAACAGTCTGATTCAGGTTTTATCAATCTTTTTGAAACTTGTGGGAGATTGTTGTTTTAATATCAAAAAACAAATAAAGTTTCAAAAAGTTTTAAAATTTAATTTCAAAGTTTTGTTTTTAATTTTGAGGGAAATTTAATGAATTTTGTTTTGTTGGATATGAATATGGATATGGATATGGATATGGATATGGATACATGGATATGGAAATGGATATGAATATTAATGCGGACAGGATTGGACATAAATGGAGAATATTGAAAACACCAATAAAAGGGATGGAAGAAAAAGGGATGGGATGGGAAAAACAGAAACGTTGACAATGGATAATTATGGGATAACTTTAGGCAGTCAAAACGAAGAAAGACAACCAGAAATAGGGAACCAAAAGGGAGGGATGGAAAAGGGATAATAAAGGGATGAAATAATGCTAGCTAAGAAAGAGAGAGAACATATTAACATAAAGAGGTATGGAGGAAACCACGAAGAGGGAAAGAGAGAACCAAGAGAGAAATAAAGGGAGTAGAAAGAATCTGTCCCACAGATTCAAAAGGGGGAAGAGGGAACCGTACTTGTCTACAAGGGAGAAAGAAGCCGAGATAGAGATGGAGGGAAAGGGGTGCTTGCATACTGCAAGAGAAAGAGGCAAGAGAAAGAGGAGGGAGCGACGAGAGAGAGAGCCAGCCACGAGAGCAATTTTTGTTATTTTTTTTCTATGAAATAATCATTTGAATTTTCATTAATAAAAAAGGCCTTTATAAGGCTTACAATCCTAATACCAATATGATATCAAAGCCCAATTAGAAAATAGAGTCCTAAACTAACTCAAAGACTGAATTAACAACTTAACTCAAAGATTGATGATGCAGTCCAAGGACCAGCCAGTAGTGGACCAGCCCAAGGATGTGTCAACATGGGCCCAACCCACACTGTTCACGTGAACACTGTTCACGCGGTACTGTTCACGTGAACACTGTTCACGCGGTACTGTTCACGTGAACAGTACCAACAACAATAGTTAGAATATTTTGGTTAGTTTCCTAATTTTTAGTTTATTTATTTCCATTGTTTAGTTTCCTAAAAATTTGACTAGTTAGTTTAGAAGTCTTAATTGCTTGGAGATTAAGACTTGCCTAAAATCTAGTTTCCTAATTCCAGTTTTAGAAACTTTCCTATTTCTATGTTTTAGAAACTTCCTAAGTTATAAAGGAGGTTTAGCTTTTCCAAATTTTGTTCTTTCCTATTTTATTTGTAATGTTTCAAAGCTATAAATAAAGAGAATGCAGGCTGGCTACAGTAGAGAGAATTTTTTAGAAAAAAAAGAGAGAAACTCCTATTTTCTGGTTGAGTCTCCAAGGTTGTGAGACTCAACCGAACTCTATTTCCTTTGTTCCTTTGCATTCAATACTCCTATTTTGTTCTTTGTTGCTGGTTATATGTGAAACACTCAGCACTAATTAGAGGAAGTAAAAACCAAATCAGCAGCCGACATCCTTTGAACCTGCCCAGGTTTTGGCGGCACCAGGTACAACAAGGTTACAAAGCTCATAGCTCCTTCAATTCTTTTCGGATCATTCTCAAATTTTGAAGGGTGTTCATAACTATTATAAAGGCCATTCAACCCAAGTTTCATTAATTTCTGACGGTCGGATTTCCAGATAAGAATTTTTTTCTATTACTTTTTTCTGCAGATTTTTGTGTTGGACTAAATTAAGATCCTACAGCAAAGAGGACTTGTTAATTTGAGATGTCTTAACCCCTTTGCCATCAATTTAATTAACAACTCACGTCAAAGGGGAAGAATGGGCCCATAATGACATAAACTAATAAAATAATAAAAAAGAAACTAATCACAGGGCCCACATTTAAAAAAAAAAAAATAACAAATACCTAAAGTAAACTAACGACTTCTACTTAAGACTCCTAAGCATAATTAAACTCCTAAATAAAAGACTAAATAACTTCTCAATTAAAATTACAAATATATCCCAATTAAAATAACAACCTCTAGGATTCCAATCCAACGGATCCTAGCCTGCATCAGATATGGGTGTGGATACATACCTATTCATGTATACCCTTTTGGAAGGGTGGTGACTTATATCTTTTGGTATGAAGAGGTGCACCCATACCCTTTGGTAGTGACCTTTGGAGAGGCACTTGTCTATAAATAGAGGATGTTGCCTCATTCCAATTCACTCAAGTTTTTAAAAACAAATTCATATCTCTCTCCCTCTATCTCCTTCCAACTCTTGTTCCATTTCATATTACCGAGCCCACTTTATACTCTTGACTGTTGACCTCAGCTGTCGGTTTTCTGACGAGGTCCCAGATTTTGTGTGCACATACTTTAGGACGGGTCTTAAGGGGTTGTTTTATCTTAGAGTTTAATTCACAGGAACCCACTGCACCATAGGGGATGAATACAATCTTAAGGAGAGTGTTCTGAACATGACTCAGCCCATTTGTTTTTTTTTTTTTTTTTTAAATACTGTAAGTGGTTAAATAAGTTTTATGATTTTATTATATATTATATGTTTGCATAATAGTTTGTTTTATCATTGAATTATATGCATGAACTTATACAAGATATTAAGTCTTAAACTAAATTATTGCTTTTTGGTATTACATCATCTTTTCAAAAATTAGTAGCCTACACGAAGGATTAAAGTATTGTGTATCGGTATCGTATCGGTTGGACGATTTTAAGAGACATATTGTATCGTATCGTGAATACGGTGGATACACATAGATACGTTAGGATACTAGCAAGATATGCATGGGAATGCTTAAGGAATATGAAAAACACTATAAATAACCAACTTATACTCTCATTACAAGACATTGAGTAGTTGATTGAATCCATGGGATGATAAAAAATATGTTCTGTTATTTGTAATGTTTTTATTTTTTATTATTATTAATTTTTTTTATAAAATTAATACTATTTCTAACCTTTTAGTGATGTGGACAGTTTATTGTAGATAAGATGTCATACAATGGGATCATGTCCCATGGACCATATATATAATAGAAAATACAGGATTGCACACGGGATGGGCTGCAAACAATGGTTTGCTGGGGATCGTAGTGAGGAACCTTGCATTTCCTTTCAGTCTAGGTTGAGGCTTGAGCTTATCAGTCATGCACCTGGCTGACTCACGTCTCGACTAGGACCACTTGGATAGGGCGTTAGTTGGCAGAGCAACCAAGTTGATCAAATAAATTGACAGGCTGACTCGGAAGATCGGAACCCTGTGAAACCTAACTGAGTGAGTGTCTCTGTATCTCTCTGTTTCTCACTATGATTTCTGCAAATCTGTGATTCTCCTTGACATACCCTCTCTACCTCGCTGATTTCTGCAAATTTGCGTTTTCCTTTCTCCCTCTTCTTTCTGATTGACACTCTCTCTCTTCTTCTTCTTCCCCTCTTCTGGCGGCGGTGGGTGTGTTGCTACTCTTTTCTTCTCCTCTTCTGGTGGCGGCAGTGGCGGCAGCAATGGCTGTTTCTGTTGCCTTTATTTTTCTTCTTCTTCTCGATCGCCGGCGCCGGCGGAGGTGGCAGTGGCGGTAACTCCTCCTCTTTCTTCTTCTTCTTAGCTGACTCTGTTTTTGCAACTTCTTATTTTTTTTAATATACGTGTATTGGTCTGTATCGACCGTATCAGACTGGATTGATGCGTATCGGATTGTATTGACCTGTATGGGTTCCCTGTAGCGATACATGTGGATACACTTTTTATTTATTATGTTTCCAGCTTTCAAGAGATAATGTATGATTTTATCCTTTCAGAAATTAGCTGTTTCCTTCGTTAATTGCTACTCTTTTACATATATGGTACCTCCATTGCTTTTTCAATTCAATAGGTTGTTGCATCTTCAATTTTTAAGTTTAAGCAACTTCTTTTTTTTTTTTTTTAACTTTGAAGCACAAACACGTAAATGTTGTTCATGGATTGGAACAAATTATTGTTTTATTCTTTATAGTCCTGAACAGTGTTTTTTAACTTACTGATTGCAGCTTAGTTTGACTCTCAACTAGCAGCTGAAATCAAGAAATGGATTCCTCCACAGTGCTATTTAACCAGCTGAAGGTTTAATGCTACTATTTGTCTTCTTTCTTTGGGAATTTCTTGGAACTTTTTTCTATAATTTTTACAAATAATTTGAATGCTATGTGCACTTTTTGTACCCTAAATGAACTACATTGTTTTGTTGAGTTAGTTTTTAGTGTCATTCAGAAACTTTTTGACTCTTAATAATGTGACTTGGGCTTTATGTTAACTAATTCATATACATGTTGAAACATGAATGGAAAAGATACTAGTATACAATCTTTGAAAGCCTAGGAATGGGTTGTGCAAGTATGGTTTGGAATAAATGTCAAAAAATATTAACTAATTCATGCATTCAATGAAACAGGTATTGGAAAAACTTCCATACACTTACTATTGCATGATCTTTTAAAGCTTAGAGCTGTGTTGTGTGACACTGTGATTATGGTTTTAAGTTAGTGTCAAGAAATCAACTAGTGTTTTTATTTTTTATTTTTTATATTTTATTTTATTTTATTTTTATTTTTTTATTTTTTTATAATGCTCTCAAGAAATCAACTAGTTAACTCTCTGTAGATTGCAGATTTGCTGACTGTGAAATGCAATACTGATAGACATGTTTTATTTTCATTGACACCAAATAGGCTGCAGAACCATTTTTCTTATTAGCTGGCCCCAATGTGATTGAATCTGAGGAGCACGTTCTACATATGGCCAAAAGTATAGAGAACATTACCTCCAAGTGAGTTCTGTTTCTTCCAAACTGTTCCTTTGTTTTGGTGAAAATTGTGGTTGAAAATAAAAATTTCTTTTATTTTTAAACAATAAATACAAAATGCTTCTGATATCAAAATTTTTATATTGGTTTATTCAGAATTGGCCTGCAGTTTGTCTTCAAGTCAAGCTTTGACAAAGCAAACCGTACTTCGTCAAAGTCATTTCGTGGTCCCGGTATGGCTGACGGCTTGAAGGTAGATTTTTGTTTCCCTACTTTGTATTTTGTGTTGTTGAAAATATGAATTCCATTTAATACAATCTTGATCATTTTTAAATAAGTTAATATTATTAATTGCAGATTTAAATTTGTAGAATATTTGATGAAGTTAAAATAGTTTTGTTTTGGATAGGTTATTTGATGGCAAAGGAGTTAAAACATATCAAATTAATAAGCCCTCTTTGCTATAGGATCTTAATTCAGTCCAACACAAAAATCTGCAGAGAAAAATAATAGAAAAAAATTCTTATCTGGAAATCCGACCGTCAGAAATTGATGAAACTTGGGTTGAATGACCTTTATAATAGTTATAAACACCCATCCAAAGTTGAAGACGATCGGAACAAAACTGAAGAAGATATGAGGCCTCAAAGCTGGCTGGACCTGGTAGCGCCTGGCTCTGGACAGCTCCACTGTAATTTTGTGATTTGATTTTAATTCAGCCAAAGAAATCGATGAAGCTTCTAGAAACAGTGTCGCCAGTCAAGGGATAGCAGATCGAGATCAAAGAAAACACAAGAATTGCAAGGAAAAGAAGAACAAGAGGTTGAGTCTCACAACCAGGTGAGGCTCAACCAGAAATTAATTGATTCTCAATTTTTCTGGAAAAGCTCTACTGCCGCCAATTACTTCTATTCATATTTATAGATTGAAACCTTATAGTTAAGATAGAAAAGAACTAAATCTAGTAAAACTAACCTTCCTTTATAATTTAGGAAGACTCTAAAACAATAAAATAAGAAAGTCCTAAATCTGAAAATAGGAAAGTAAATACTTGGTCTCCAAGTAATTGAAACCTACTAACAATCTATCCTAAATATTAGGAAACTAACCAAACAATGAAATTATGAAACTAATTTTAGGAAAGAAATAACAAAAGAGTGAACAAATATTTCAAAAAAAATCTGCTGGTACTGTTCACGTGAACAGTACCACGTGAACAGTGTTGACCATGTGGGCTGGTTGCCTTCTTGGACTGCATCAACTCCCCCCACTTAAAATGAACTCGTCCACGAATTCGATAATGATGAAGAATGATTTCAGTGGGTTCGGTAAGCAACGTCTTCTGATTTTGAAATTTTGGCTGTGCTTGCATTGTTGGAAGAAAATCCATCACTTTGGGTCCACTTTCTTCAAGATATTTAGACGGTATCACAAAGTCAATATGCTCTACATCTTGAGGAAAGTCAAGTAGAATCGTGGTATTCATGGGGACTATCTTGTTCAATTCTTCATCTTCCGCAATTGTCTCCATAATACCGTGGTCTTCATCAGAACTGTGGTTACCTTTGTCAATCCCTGGAGCTTTAGCAAATGCATCAAAATTTTCCACATCTACTTTTGGGGCAATCAAAACCATGCTGTTGATTATATGGATTCCATATGAATCCTCACCATCATCCGTGACATCCGTATTAGGAACAGGAGTGCCATCACTTTGCGGTTCAAATACCTGTGCATCTAGATTGACTTGGATTGCAGCAACTATAGAGTTTACCTTTAATTTTTGTGGACAATCTTTAGCAAAGTGACCATATGCATTGCAGTGATAGCATTGCACATCCGTAGCTGCTACCATGGGAGTTTTACCTTTATCTATCGTTGGAGTAGCATGGGATTTAGTCCTTATGGCTTTGCTAATTGGTGTGGGGTGTTTCACTTCATAAGAACTAGAGGTGGGCTTCAGTGTTAACTTCAAAAGGTCCTCGGCTTGGAAAGCTTTATCAACACAGTCGTTAAGACTAACAATATGATGACAAAGGGGTTAAGACATCTCAAATTAACAAGCCCTCTTTGCTACAGGATCTTAATTCAGTCCAATACAAAATCTGTAGAGAAAAGTAATGAGGAAAACCACTTATCTTGAAATCTAACCCTTGAAATCACTTGAAATTTGATGGGAAATACTCTTTGGAATGATTATGAACACTTGCCGAAGTCTAGGTTCAATCAGAGATAAACTGTAGGAGCCGCAAGTCTCACAAGTTGCTGAAACCTGTACCGCCAGTGGTAGGTAACGGATCTGGCTGCACAGATTGAAGTTCTTTAATCTTCGAGCTAATAAACTTTTAACTATAGAGCTATGATTCAGTAACACAAGAATAGATCAAAGGAAATAAGAAGGAATTGAGAAAATAGAAGAGAGAGGGTTTCGGTTGAGTCTCACAACCTTGGAGACTCAACCAGAAAAATAGAATCGGAGCTGTTCTTTTTTTCTGGAAAATCTGTTGGCTCTCTTCTTCTTTATCTTATTTATAGACTTAAGAAAGATTACAAAATAAGGAAGGATTTAGTCATCTTAAAAAAAATTTTCTAAGATAAATTAAAAGGGAAACTTGCCTTTATAGATTTAGGAAAGTTTCCAATCTAAAATATATCCTAAGATAAATTAAAAGGGAAACTTGCCTTTATAGATTTAGGAAAGTTTCCAAAAAAAACAATTTACAAAATATCAATCCATAACTTAACTTTAGGAAACAAAATCTAAGAATAATTTAGGAAAGAAATAACAAAAGAAGGAAAAATTCTGCTGTTGGTACTGTTCACGTGAACAGTACCGTGAACACTATTCACGTGAACAGTGTGGGTTGGTCTTTGGGTTGGTCCAATGGACCAATACCGATTGGTTCTTTGGGCTGACCCATTATCGACTTGAGCTTGGGCCTTGGGCCTTCTTGGACTGCATCACAATATCAACCACACCCATTTTTTCTTTAATCTCAGGTCGCAACCCCAAATGAAACTGGGATATCATTTGATCATCATTGTCTCGTGAACTTGACCGTACACATAATTGATCAAATTGATATACATAGTCTTCCATACTCATACTACCTTGACGAAGATTGTTCAGCTGGTCATGCAACCTTCTTTGGAAAGACCGAGGCAAATACTTTTCTTTCAATTCTTCCTTCATCTCCTCCCAAGTAGTGGGTTTTCTACGACTCCTCATGAGCCTATATTTATAGTTACGCCACCAATCACGAGCACCCCCCACTAGTTTGGAGCGGGCCAATTGCAGCTTTCTAGGTTCGGGAAGGCTAAACCAATCAAAGTAGTCATCTAAGGCATTCTGCCAATCTTGAAAGGTTTCAGGGTATTACCTCCCATGAAACTCCTTGAGGTCCATCCGTACTTTACGGGTTTGGTAACGGATAGGTTCATCATAGTCGTCATAGGTTGGGTTGTGGTATTCCTCTCTAGGGACTCTTTGAGGAGCCCTAAGAATATGTCTTGACATTAGGTTGGCATTAGGGGCTTCCATTCTAGGAGTTTCCCTTTTAGGGGCTTCCACTCTAGCCGGCCTAGGATGATTTAGCTCCTCCAAATACTCATTTTCCCATCCATGCTATCTAACTTGGCATCCATTTTGGCCAATCGTTGGAGAACCAGATTAACATGGTCATTAGGATTGTTGGACTGATTAGGAGAGTTAGAAATCTCCTCAGCCATGCTCTGATACCAAATTGATGGCAAAGGGGTTAAAACATATCAAATTAACAAGCCTTCTTTGCTATAGGATCTTAATTCAGTCCAACACAAAAATCTGTAGAGAAAAATAATAGAAAAAATTCTTATCTGGAAATCCGACCGTCAGAAATTGATGAAACTTGGGTTGAATGACCTTTATAATAGTTATAAACACCCCTCCAAAGTTGAAGACGATCGGAACAAAACTGAAGAAGATATGAGGCCCCAAAGCTGGCTGGACCTGGTAGCGCCTGGCTCTGGACAGTTCCACTGTAATTTTGTGATTTGATTTTAATTCAGCCAAAGAAATTGATGAGGCTTCTAGAAACAGTGTCGGCAGCCAAAGGATAGCAGATCGAGATCAAAGAAAACACAAGAATTGCAAGGAAAGGAAGAACAAGAGGTTGAGTCTCACAACCAGGTGAGGCTCAACTAGAAATTAATTGATTCTCAATTTTTCTGGAAAAGCTCTACTGCCGTCAGTTACTTCTATTCATATTTATAGATTGAAACTTTACAGTTAAGATAGAAAATAACTAAATCTAGTAAAACCAACCTTCCTTTATAATTTAGGAAGGTTCTAAAACAATAAAATAAGAAAATCCTAAATCTGAAAATAGGAAAGTAAATACTTGGTCTCCAAGTAATTGAAACCTACTAACAATCTATCCTAAATATTAGGAAACTAACCAAACAATCAAATTAGGAAACTAACTTTAGGAAAAAAATAACAAAAGAGTGAACAAATATTTCAAAAAAAATCTGCTGGTACTGTTCACGTGAACAGTACCACGTGAACAGTGTTGACCATGTGGGCTGGTTGCCTTCTTGGACTGCATCATTATCCCAAAGGAGAGTTGAACTCATGATCTCTTTGTGGTGTTGTCTTTTACCAACTGAGCTATCCTCCTTGGGTGAAGTCAAAATAGTTACATAGTTGTACCAATGAATAAAGTATTATTACTGAAATATGGTGCTGAGCACTGTTTTTCTAAATATCAGATAGTAGAAACTCTAGATCTCCCCAGTAAAAAGTTTTTCCATAGCATCTGAGATGAGCTTGCTTTTTCTTTTGTGCCACTTATATTTATTTATCTCGGCTCTGTTATTGCTTAACAATGTTCAAGCAATAGGCTTGTTCCTTGATTTTTTAGGTGTTCTTATTGCTCCTTTTTGTATGCAGATCCTTGAAAAGGTCAAAATGGTATATGATATCCCAATAGTGACTGATGTTCATGAGGCTAGCCAGGTATATTCTGTTTTATTCCTTATAAACTCCCGATTGTTTCATGTAGAAGTGGTTCTTTAAGGGCCTATTATTGGTAGAGGCACTTATTATTCTGCGTGTTACCACTTGGTCTGTCATTTCTGTTTTCCATTTCCAGATACATTGTCCAATTTGGCTAATGTCTAAAAAATATAATAATAATAATTAGTAAAATATATAAATAAATAAATAAAATGTTTCATTCCTGTTTTGCATCTTCATTTGCATGCAGTGTGAACCTGTTGGCAGGGTTGCAGATATTATTCAGATCCCTGCTTTCCTATGCCGTCAGGTACTATCGAGAAATTTTGTTTTCTTCGTTATCAATTTCTTTATATCCAATCTCAGACAATTTTTTATCAATAAATTTAATGATTCATGTAGGTTCTGATATGTCCCCCCCCCCTCTCCCGCCCCCTTCCCTTTTACTTCTCATATAATACAGACTGATCTCCTAGTTGCAGCTGCCAAAACTGGGAAGATTGTCAATATCAAGAAAGGTCAATTTTGTTCTCCTTCAGTAAGCATTCAGATCAATTGTGTTGCTTTTTATATTCCAGGAGCTATAAATATTTAAATATGTCGTATTTGTTTTTCACTAACCCTTGTCCACTTGCCTTCACTATTATTTTAGAATAGATCAGTTCCTAATCTGTGAAATCACAAGAGTACTTCATAATACATTTTGTGGGTTTCTGTCGGTCAATCCCAGGATGCTTAGTTTTGTTCAGAAACCACGATGTACTAGGTGGAGCAGGTTGGACCAAAACTATTGCAACTGGGGATAAACCTTTGTTATAATTCCCTGGAGCATTGCACATTGATTGAACAGAAAATTAATTTAGCTTCATTAACTTTTTGGGTGTCCTGGGAGTGATTTTGTTGAGTAATTGGTAACAGTGATTTGATTTTCGTTTCCTAAGATGCGATGATGATTCATGTGCTTGATTCCAGATCTTAAAATGGAGATGATAACTGATGTTTAAGGAGGATTTAGTTTGTTGTAATCTCCTGCCTTTGGTTTGGAACACATAATAGCAATTTTTATGCAGAAACATAAGCAACAAAGAACTGTTTGTTTCAGGCCCTCTCTGGACCGACTCTTGTTATGCTAAAGCTCATTATTTTGTTCAACTTGGATATACAATTTGTTTTTAGTTTTTCCATGGCATTGGGTTAATAACTATGGGTATTTGTCAGGTGATGGCAAATTCTGCTGAAAAAGTTAGATTGGCTGGGAACCAGACTATCATGGTCTGTGAACGAGGAACGATGTTTGGGTATAGTAAGTCCTGCATTTACCACAGGCTTCTGAATTTTCTTTTTTTCTTTTTTTTTTTATTTTAATTTTTTTGGAATTGTAGTGTCTAAGTTTCTAATATAGTACACTCGACTTTCTTCAGGAAATGAAAGATGCTTTCTAATCTAACAATTTAAGAAGAGCTTCTGATTTTTTTTGAAGTGTAGTTTCTAACTTTCTAATATAAGACACTTACCTTTCTTCAGGAAAAGAGGAAGCTTCTAATCTAATAATTTAAGAAGTAACAGTAACAGATTCACATATTTGAGGGCGAGCCTTGGTATGACGGTAAAGTTGTCATATTGCAACCTAGTGGTCACGGGTTTGAAACACGAAAACAGCCTCTCCGCGTTATGGGGTAAGGCTGCGTATATTCTTCCTCTCCCCAGACCCTCCAGTAGCAGGAGCCTCGTGCACTGTGACGGCCTTTTTAAGTAACAGATTAACATATGTATAAATTCATTACATCTCCAAAGACCATTATTTGGTGGCTTTTAGATGCAACAGTTCATAGGCAAAGACAACACTAGAAGTTGTTTCCAAAACGGTACCTTTGATGAAATTGAACCTTTCAATTTGTTGAGGTTAGGTGCTAACTAAGGCTGTTAAGATGTACAGATATGAAGTTGGTAGAAAGAAAATTGCTCCAGCATTGTACCATGGAACAGCCAAATGACCCTTGGGATGATAGGGCTGTTGTTGGCTCACTGTATCTCCATAAAGCATGCAAGGAATGAAGACATCTTGCACAGTTGGTCCCTTTCAGAAAATTACTACCCAACTCTATGATATAAGCCAACCAAGCTACCTATCCTGGAAGAAGAAAAGAAAAGGGCAACACTAAAAAATAAAAAATTCTGCAATGCCATCAGGCCTTGGACCCCTGTTATCCTTCAAAGAGAACACAGAATTGCAGATTTCCTCTGGATTCTACCTCATAATCTGGCAGTTCCTTGCCAAGGTTTAATTTATAGTTCACTTGCTACTCAATAATACAGAGATTGTCCTGAGCAATCTATTTCCTTATGACTAAACTGTTATTGAAAATGAGAAACTGCCAAAATCTATCATCAGCACCCTCTGTAACCTTGTTGCTCTTCAAACTTGAGCCTATTGACATAACTTCTGCTTAATTGCCAGAGGCAGGAGTAGTCCTCAAGGGTGCTCCTCTCTATTTCGAACCAGTGTTATTAGGGCTGCTGAACAGGTATCAGGAAAGCTGCCACAAATTCATGAGATGATCTGGATGGCCCCATTAGATCCATGGTGTAAGGTTAATGTGGATGGTTGTAGCCTAGGCAACCCTGGATATGCTTCGGCGGGAAGAGTAATCAGGGATTCTCGTGGACTTGTTTTGCTTGCTTTTGTCAGAATTTCTAGGCATTTGCACAAATTATGGAGCAGAGTTGCATGCTGCAATCCGAGGAATCCAAAAAGTTAGACGTCTGGGTTTCACTTACATCTGGCTTGACAGTGATTCAGAATCAGTGGTGAATGGTCTACAATCACATCAGATCCCATGGTTTGCTAGACAGGAATGGAATGCTTTCCGGAGAAAGACTGATACCTGCAGATTTACACACTGCTTTAGAGAAAATAACTCTGTGGCAGACAGACTGGTTCGAAGAGGTGCTCATGACAGGAGATTTTATATGTGGAGGGTCTGTCCTGTATATGTAGCTAGGGTGTGAGATGCCTCCCACAGGCCTCAATATAGATTTTGTTAAGTTTTTCCTCCCGGGTAGGTTTCTGCTGATGGTTATGCTGAAGGTGGAAATATATCCCAAAGGGAGTCAGATGTATTATTTATTCTTTCCTTTTCTTTAATAAAATGGACCTTTAGCAAAAAAAAAGGGCTGCTGAACAGCATTCAATTTGGCTTGTGGACAATGAACCATTCTTCAGAACATTGAAGAGATTATTTTGCTACTCTGCGGCCTCGGCTTGAGTTTAGCCTTTAACAATTTGAGCTTTGTCTCTGTTTAGAGAGATGTAACTTGAGCTTTCCTTCTGTTGGTGCCAAGCTCTGCTATTTGCTTTTGTTGTGCTATAGACTGATCAAGCTTATATAGTTACATCGGATTTTTATATCAGCAGTCTCTTGTTGCTCCAACTGAATTTTGTCCCCTATGCTGCATTTGTTCATTTTGCTGGGAAGATTGAGAAGGGAAGGTTGTCTTCCCACTGAAGGGAAAAGCCATATGTTGTAATACTGTATTCTTCAAACTGTTTCCCACAAAAAGGTGGGACAAAATTAAATGAAGTTGTGGAAGGTCTTTCCATGTGCGCCCAGACGATATTGTGAAGGAAACCTCTTCCCTCACTTTCCTTTCCCTTCCAAGCATCATCCTAGGAAAGCAACCTAAAACATCATTTAGCCGCAAGGTCCAGCATAGTAGCAGTAAAATAAAAGCTTTGTCACTTATAGCGACTTACATCATCTATTATATGTCATTTTGTTTAGTCTACATGATTTGATGACCATGTTAAATTTTAATGTATAGATGATTTGATTGTTGATCCACGCAACCTTGAGTGGATGAGGGAAGCTAATTGTCCTGTTGTAAGTATGATAATATCTGTTCCTTTTGCTTCTATATGCTGCATCTGTTATTGCTTAATTTTCTTTGTAGCTGAGAAGTAAATAATCATTATTTCAAACATCATTTTATGTCTTCGCTTATTTTCTGGCCATTTACAAAATCTGTGTTTTTGTTAGTGTTTGAGTAACATTGAAGGTCATATGGTACCTTTGCTGTTATTACCAGATTGTTGTACAATAAAAACCATGTTATTAAGCATCTGCCCATTTAATGGAATTTGTTTCCTCACAGGTAGCAGATGTTACGCATTCATTGCAGCAGCCTGCAGGGATGAAGGTTTGTCCGATTGTTTTCTATTTGAAGCTATAGTTGGAAATTGTGTTCATCCTCGGCTACTACAAATACATACAAATATGCATTCACTTTAGATGTAAATGCTGAAATAGTGTAACTCTTTGATTAATGAAAAAGAGGCCACAAATGCTCCCCTTCTATTACCCTCATGAAACTGAAAAATGCATGAAGATTGTATGTGTTATTCTGGATTAATTATTGAAACTATTATTTGCAAGTTACTAAGGCTTAGAGATGTAAACAGATCGAACTCAAATCGAGTACATCACTATTTGAATTTGGATCTGTTTACCGACTACCTTATCCGAAATCCGCCGGATGTATAAAAACTAAATTCAAATTCGATTCCGAATTTTAATAGGATATCCATTTAAAATCTTATTTGAATCAGGTTAAAGGAAAGAAAGAATTTAAAAGAAATCAAATATAATCCTTCCTTTTTTTTTTTTTTTTTTTTTTCTGTTCTTTACCACAAAAAACTGTGGATAGAAGATAAAGAGGGATCTTTTTTGATCGATCAAAAACGGTAGATATGACTAATATGAGAAAAATTGAATCAAATTGAATAGAAACAGAAATGGATTTAGAGAAAGGAGAGATAGAAATAGATGGTACAAGTTTGAGTCTCAGACATCCGAGGATTAGAACAGCACAAGCTTTCAGGCCAGGTGAAGGCAAAGGCTCTTAGGCGGCAACTATGAATGTTTGCGAAACAAGCCCTAGGAGTTCTCATCATTGACAAATTATTATTAACTAGAACAGAAAGTAGTGTGCTTGGATGATCCAGTCATGGTTTGGATCATTGAAAACAGACTAATGGAAACAAAATCTAAATGAAATCCCTTAAAAGTTAAAACAATAAAAAAGTATAGAATCTTTAAGAATAATCAATGGCTTTGAAGCTTCTGCTGTTTTGCATAGCAGCATATGCTTACCTCAGGCAGGCAACGATCTTCCACAAAGGAAGAATAACAGCCAACAGAGAAGGGGGTTTTGAGAGACAATTGGTGGAGGAGCTGAGGTGCCGCAAGGGAGAGATAGAAGAGAAGTAGGTTTTGAGAGATACAATAGCGATAGGTTTTGAGTCGCTTTAGGGTTAGGAAGTATTTGGGGTATTATATTAGGGGTATACTCATAACAACATGACACTCTAAAACCTAAGGATATATGCGTCTTACACAAGACTAAACAAAACGGAAAATCCGGTCCGTTTGAGTGATACCTGATTTCGCATCCGAATCCAACCCTAGTTATCCAAATTTGCATCAGAATCGATTGTTCGGATTTGGATTCCCCTAAAGGAATGTGGATCCAAATCGGAACCAGGTTTTCGGCTATCCATTTCATCTTTACTAAGACTTCTTTTTGGTGAGATTTGTTGGGGGCGGTACCATGGATCATTTAGGAGAGGAACTCAAGTCTTTAAGGATTCTTTCCACTCAACATTCAGCTTTCTAGATTTGATCAGGGTGCTTGACTGGGCGTCAGCATCTGATATCTTTAGGGGCACATCAACTGACTCTTTGATTTGAAATGATGTTGGTTGGCTCATTCTTGCCACCCATCTTCTATTATTTAGGTTCTCTGGGTTCATCATCCTTTGGTTGTGGGTAAGCTAAACTTTGGTGGTTGCTTCTGAGGCAATGGAGGTACTTCTAGTATTGGGGTGTTTTCAGGGATATGATCAGGCCCATTCTTCATTTTGAAGCTCCATTGGCAACGAGAATTGAGCCAGGGTACAGTTGTCATCTGACTCATCTCTTATATGGGAATCACATAATGCTCACTGTTTAGGCTTCCAGTTATTGATGATCTAAGGGGAGTTTATCTTAGTCATTGAATTGATTTGAGCATCCTCGGCATATATTTGGAGATTTGATTATCTATTAGTGAGGCCAAGTCATTGGCTTCTAGTCTGACCATTGTTCAAACGGAGGTTTGACAAATTATCCAAGGATAGAGTGGATTCACTTGCTATGTGGGAACAGTATGCCGCTGCAATAGTTGTCCTTTGGTTCTGTTCTTTGTTTCTGCACTTGTAGCATTTGTGTCTTTTTTTAGTTGGTTAATGATTGTACCATTATCAAGGAATCAAATCCCAATTTTCAATCGTGATATCTGGATGGGCTAAACTGAAATATTTTGGTGATGTTGAAATCACCTAATTTCAACCGGACTTTGAAACATACTATTAAACTCACTTCAACAAAGATATCAGTTAGTAATTAAAAAAAAAAAAAAAATCCTAACTGGACATATGCAGCCCTGATCTGAGATACCCATGCATTCAAATTTTGTTTTTTCCATTCGCTAACTATGAAAGGGGTTTTATGGACAGACCTGTCCATAGTATTTGTCCTACAAGCAGGTCTGATGGGGGATAAAATTGCAGAGAGGGAGACCCAAAGGTCCTTTGGTCACATGTCATGTTTCAGCTAAATTGGAGTTGGCTAAGTGGCAAAATAAAGCTTTCAAAAATCTAGGATTACCTTGAAGATGCATGGCAATGCTTAGATTTCCAAGAAGGTGTTTGTCAATAAATGGAAGGGTATATGATTGAATTAAGCATGGAGTTTGGCAAATGGCCAATCCAGACCATTCTATCGATATTCAATATTTAGAATTGCCACATCACCAATCCACATGGCACAACTAGGTGGGTCCATAGATACTCCATGAATGGGACTGTCCATAAAACCTTCTGCCATTATGAATTATAACTTTTTATTGGTTTAAGTCTAATGCTGGAAGTTTTAAAATCAGCTTCCTCTTAGCTCCTCCGAACATTAGATGTTATTTGATGTCATAACTTTGGTCTCATTAACGGGACTACTGCCTCTTATTTCTTAAATAATTCTCTTTTTAGTTAGCAACGAAAATAAAGACCTTTACACTGGATGAGATTTATCTGTGGGGAAAAAAAGGGTGTTGATTTTTTGCCAGAATCAATCTTAGGATAAACCATATTTTCTTTTTGTTTGTGTTGTTTTGCTTGTAATGCGTTCAAGTGTTATTCTCATTCTCACATAAATGTTAAATCATTGGGAAAATGAAAAAGAAATATCATAACCAGATACACAGGATTGTTGCGATCATTATTGCTGAACTGTCATTGTTGGCCCATAAGCCCTTCTGTTCAGCTCTGATATCTTGACTAAATCGTCTCTTCTTTTTTTTTTTCCCTAAGGATCCAAAAAAATTGTCTCCTGTTCCTATTTTTATTTTTATTTTTTAAGTATGCTTTAATTTCAAATTCTTCTAGCATGACTTTTGTTAGTTGCTTTTTAGTTATACCTAGATAAATCTATTTCCTTTTTTTTTTTTTTTTTACTTGGTTTCTGAAAGAAACTGGGGGATGCCATTGTTTGAATGAGGATCTGCTACAGAAACACGTTAAGGTGTATTCTGGAATTGGATGGTCTAAATTATGTTTGGGTTAAATTTTAAAATCGTTTTAGCCATATAGTTTATGAGACAAAAAGTACCAAATAATTGGTGTTGTAGGTTATTAATTTATTGTTTCCCAATGTAGGGACCAAAAGTTCATCAATTAAATCCGGTCCTTAAGTTATACAATATGTGTTTGCATCAGTTACCTTAATAACAAGTTATATTGGTTTCTCTCACCTTTATTGCTTGATAAAATAGACAGCAGTACAACAGATCTCAACTTATGTATCCAAAACTATAATTTGCTTCCCATATTCCATCATGTTTGCCATTTGTCTTGGTTATTTAAATTTTTCTACCTTTATTTTTTTTATGCAACCTTTATTGTTTTTTGTGTAAAGTTCTTGTCGGTCTCTCCTGCTGAACTTTTACATCTAAACTCTTGCGTCTTAGGTTCTTTTACTCAACTTTTGTCAATTTCCACTTTCCTTTGTGAAAATAGCTGACAGTGTCTGCTTTCTTAATTAGCTGGAAGGTGGAGGCGTTGCCAGTGGAGGTCTTCGCGAATTAATACCATGTATTGCAAGGACAGCAGTTGCAGTTGGGGTGGATGGAATCTTCATGGAGGTACATTGCTAAAGTTTTTGAGTAGTAGTCATTCATATTGCATTCTTTTTTCAATTGTGTTTCTTCTTGGCTACCATGGTTTGGTTTACAAGACAATGGATAAAAGTAATTACGCACCAAGCAGCTTCTAGTAGTCATTAATTTATAAGTAAAGGAAGAAACAATTAAAACCGTAGTTCCCAGACACTGTAGAGTTTTTCTTCTCCACTTGTTATAAGCTAAAGATTTCTCTTTTGATGATTAGGTGCATGATGACCCTTTAAATGCTCCAGTTGATGGTCCGACACAATGGGTATGTTTCTTTCCATGTGGTGGCCCAAATTCCATGTTGTTATTGTTGGAATCGTTCTAGCTATTAAAGAAATTTCATTACAGTAATGAAAAAGAAATGGATCTTGGTGCTAAAATAATAATTAACTAAAACAGCATCTTTTGTCATCTGCTGTTTCTTTATAACGACGTCTTCTGACATCTGCTGTTTCTTTATTGTAATAGCCTCTTCGCCACTTGGAGGAGTTACTAGAGGAGCTTGTCGCAATTGCTGTAAGTACTTAGTCATGTTAAGCAGTAGCGAAATTACTTTCGGTGATGGATAACCAGTCTACATACCTGTGTCATCATATGAAAGATGTACCAGCTGTCACCCAGGTAGTTGTACAAGCATCTATAATGGGTTAACATGACATCAAATTAAATCCATGGCTATTTTAAGGCTGTTCTTCCTTACCCCTCCCTCCCAAAAAATGCACAATCAGTTGGGAGTGATCTTTATGGTGTAAGATCTCGTAGGTGGGATCTATCAAAAACTGTGTTAAATCCCCTACTTGTATGGTTTGGGAAGGCAACAGCCTCCATCTTACTGCAAGTATTCTTATGAGAAAAAAAAAAAAAAAAAAAACTCTATATTCCATAATTTTTGAGAAGATTTTTGTTTTTGGTTTGGCATGTTGAGATGGATATTTACTGGTGCTCACGTTTCTTGTCACCTTGGTATCTTAGAGGGTGAGCAAGGGGAAACAGCCATTCAAAATAGATCTCACACCTCTTCGTGATGAGCCTTGAAAATGTTCGCAAGGGTAAGCAGGCTATGACAACATGATGTGAAAATATCTTGTCCCATTTGTACAGATCAGATCTGATTAACATTTTGTCATATGCAGGTTATGCACTGCAATTTTAGGTAGATATATTCATGGCAGCATACATTATTTCCATTGGTAACTCAAAACTATGTTTCGCTTATGTTACGGAAAAAGTTAAGTGGCAATTATTTTCATGCATAGGTTATGAAGGATTTGATGCAAAAGTAATCTTGCTTTATTTTTTTGTATTCTATTGATTCTGAAGACTTGAGTTTGTACTCGTACTCATGACCTAAAACCTGCAAACATTAACCACTTAACTAGCGAGCTTGCTGAAGCTGAATCCATTCTCAGGTGGGACAATGTTGGGGGGTTGAGTAGGTATCTTCCATCAGTCTTTCTGCAGGATGGCAATTTGAATTTGATCAAGTAATCCCAAATCTGCTTGTATCTACTCCAACGTTGAGAATTAAATCATATGATCACTTTGGTTTTGGACCACCAATCTACAAACCTTAAGCGCGAGTTGTTATACATCAAATGGTGGGTCCAGTAGCTTTCGCCCTTTCTTGGACAATGGGCGTGACATGATTTTGGCTAGAAGATTTTTTCACGATGACATGATTTTGGTGAGGAGATTTATCACGATGACATGATGATACCAGTCCAGGATTGGACCAACACTGGGTGAAAGTAAGTATAGGTAAATCGTCCTCTCAAGGAGGAAGAATTCGATATTTGTGTTAATTCAACATGCCCTTTCAAGTCTTTAATTTATAGATTTTTTTTTGGGGGTTTAAAACAGAAAAAAATTCCATTTAAAGAGGAAAGGAGGAGGAGCTGAATTTACATATGTATTTGGGCCAAACTGTCTTAACTAGTTTTGTCTTAATCATGCCTATTTGGCCATAATTGGACTCTTATGGTCCGACTATATAGCGCATGAATATACGATTTATAGACATCCCAAAATTTGAAAATTTTGTTCTTTATTTTAATATAACAAGAACTTTTAATGTGGTAAAGGTTGTTTTTTTTTTACCCTAATTTGGATTTGTGGAGGCATCCAACGCAAAACTCTTGAATTGTCGATTAAAAATAACTTCTTTCACAATCTAATGTAAAACGTTCTTACGGTTTTCTTCCCGCATTAGGCGTGTTTTCTTCTCGCATTAGGCGTGGTGTTTGTTGATTTTCCTACTCGTTGATTCTGTTCGTGAGTGGATTTCTTCCCCTGGCATGGACAAAACTATGTTCCTATATATCTCTGGCTATCGAAGACGAAGATTCTGTGGTGGTTATTGAAGATGAGGCTATGGTGTCTACACATTTTCATCCAAAACTTATTCTTACTAGGAAAGTTATCTCATGTAAACCATACGGCTAACAAGCTGTTACTGAAGGCTTACTTGCTGTATGGAATACTAGGTATGGAGTCCAAGTTTCTTTCGTTGATACTGATATATTTGTTTTCAGATTCTTGCATTAACTTGATCTTCAGAATGTGGTTCGAGACTCACCTTGGTCAGTAGGAAGAAATATGATTATTCTGGAAAGGTGGAATGAAAATCACTGTTAGAGTTTCGAGCAGTTTGATATATGGGCACAACTGTTTGGGTTTCCATTTGAGCTATTATCTGAGAATTTAGTAAATCGATTTGTGTCAAAGGTTGGTAATCTATCTATTATTACAGTCATTGATGGTGTTGTAGGGGGTAAACCCACATGTTTTCTATGAGCTAGGATTACCCTAAATGTACAGCAACCTTTACGGAGTGGTTTTAATATCAAGAGAACGTTGTACGTACCCTGATCAGGAAGTGGTAGTAAAATATGAACGGCTTCCGCTATTCTGCTACTATTGCGGAAGGATTGGTCACGATCATGGACATTGCACAAATTTGTTTGAAGACTGCAAAATTCATAGGGATCATGGTTGTCCGTCCGTAGCCGGATGTCCACTGGCGCCGAAGAATCAGTTTGATTCTGACTTGAAAGGAGCGACTCCAAATAGCCATATAATAGAGAAAGCTAAAGTTTTTTTTTTTTTTTTTCAGTTGAGGAATGCATCCGTAGAATTCTTGTCCGAGGAACACTGCAAATCCGGATGGGAGTCAGAATGAAGAAGATGGATGGACGAGTTTTCTCTGTCCAATTAATCATCACTAGCATGTGGATTCTAATTCCGACGCAAATAAAGAAGGAAGGCATGCCGAGTGGCAGTGATCAAATGGATGATTTTAAAAGAGGGGAGGGCTCTTCATCTTGGGAACGTAATTCGGTTTGTTCTTCTATTATTAATGCAGGTATGGCGATTCCGGCGTCCACTTTGCATGCGTCCACTTTGCATGCGTCCACTAACGGTTCAAAAACTCAATCGAGATGGGTCGAGATCTCGGCCTTTTCGCTATTCTCGACTGAGTCGAAAAGAGAATTAGGTTTGAAACTGAGTCTCGATCAGTCTCGATCAGTTCTTGACTGGATCTCAACCAGTTTCGACTGGTTTCGACGAAACTGGTCTCGATAAATCTCGACCTGACTCGACTTTATTGAACCAGTTTCGACTGGTTTAAGTGATAAAATAGGAGTCTCGATTGAGTTTGACCGAGACTCATTTTTTCCCTAAAATTCCTTCTATTTTCTTCTTCTCCTCCATTCCTTCTTCTCCAACCTTGCATCAAAGGTTTGAAAACCTCAGTTCTTTACAAATCTCTCCATCAAAGTGTTGTTGGAGCCTCATTTTGACTTGTTCTTGGCAAATTTAAGGTTTGAAGTATGGATTTTTTTCTCTAAAACTTACTTTTTTATATGAATATGTTCAATACATGTTGGTTCATCATGAAAATTATATATGTGAGAGTCGTTAGGCCGATCTACAACCTCATCATTTCGAAATTATTTTCTTGCATATATATTTTTTATTTTGATTTTCTGTTAAAAAAAAGGTATTTTTCAGCAATTAAAAATTAAAAAAATATGATAAATATTAATTAGATGGTGTTGAAAATATTATATGATGAACAACGTTGGCCGATCTATGCGGCCACCGTTTCAAAATAATATATGTTGAACACCGTTGGCCAATCTACGCGGTCACGGTTTTAGTTTTTTATTCTGTACATATTTTTATTTTTATGAATTTTTTATTAATAAATCCTATTTTTCAACAATAAAAAATTAATAAAAAAAATATTAATACTTATCTGTTGATGTTCAAAATAATATATGTTGAACACCATTGACCAATCTATGGTTCCATGTTGTCGGATTATATTTTTGGAAAAATAAATTATTTTTATTTAATATAAAAAATTATTAATAATATCTAAATAATTATGATAAATTAGGAAAAATATTATGTTTTCTTATAACATAGTTTTAAAATTTTGAAAAGTAATTTCAATATGTTTTGAGTTGTATTCGCATATTTGACGCTTTTATGTTCTTCAATTTTAAGTTTTATTATTGTAAATCTATTGATTTAAATTTCTCTATTTATCATCTTATGTAACAGTGTCTCGTTCTAAATATTATGGCTACTTTGGGTTCTCGTGAGGGAGGTGGTGATGCTAGTCGTACTGAGATAGCTTGGAAATATTGTACCGCCATTGATGGTGATAAAAAGAAGACCCAATGCAAATTTTGTGGGAAGAAGCTTATGTCTGGTGAGATTATCAGACCTAAGCAACACTTAAGTGAGACTTCTACAAACGTGGCAAAATGTGCTATAGTTCTTGTGGAGATTACCAGGGTCATAGCTGCACAAATGAAGGGAGGCCAACAGAGAAGGGCAGAGAAAGAAAAAAGTAAATAACAATTTGAGGAAGCAATCAGTGCGTGGTTTGGATGATGATAGTTCAGATGATGATGGTATAGATACTAGGGGTTTGACTGAGCAAGAGGCCAGAGATCTGAGACGGGCAATAATGGCTAGTAAAGTCAGCCATGAGATGGACATGGAAAGGTTGAGGCAAAGAGCCTTAGGGCAGGTGGTAGTGGATCATTTGAGTAGCCTGAAGAACCACAAACACGGAGTAAGGGGGGGGGGGTTGGCTTCTATGTTTAAATGATCAAAAAGTACTAGAGCACAACCCCAAGCACCACCACCTACTGCTAAGGATGAAGATTATGTTGAGATTCTACTACAGGATCCAATAGTTTTTAGAAAGGCTGGCACCAAACAGAAGAGATTGAAGAGTATGTGGAACTGAAAGGGTACAAAAGAATTTATTGAGGATGCCTATGCTAGGTGGTCCATCTATAATAGTATCCTAATAAGTGCCAGTGGTGGTCCATACTATCAGGCTTTCTTTGATGCAATTGCTTAGGCTGGTCCTGATGTTAAAGCCCCCATTCCATATGAAGTGATGAATGTATATGTCCCAAGAATTAAAAAAGAACTAGAAGTATGGATAAAAGGGTTAAGGAATAACTGGGGTACATATGAGGTTACTATTATGTGTGATCATCGGACTAGTCCTACTAAAAATCATCAACTTTATAGTCTACAGTGATGGGATGACATCATTCTTGAAGTTTGTAGATGCATCTGCATTCACAAAAGATGCTAACTACATCTATAGATTGCTATAGATAGTGGTGGATGAAGTTGGTGTTACAAATGTGGTGTAAATTGTGACAGACAAGAACATCAACTACAAGAAGGCAGGAGAGATGATGATGGCTAACTATAACTTTTTCTGGACTCCATGTGCTGTCCATTGCATTGACTTGATGTTGAAAGACATGGGCAAGATCCAAAAAGTAAAGTAAGTGGTTGAACAAGCACGCCAAGTGACAACATTTGTATACAACCATGGATATTCTTTGAACTTGTTAAGAGAGAGATGTGGAGGGGACTTGGTAAGACCCGATATTATCAGATTTGCTACCAACTACATAGCACTAAAGAGCTTTTAGGTAAAGATGGTAGGCCTCAGATCGATGTTTGCATCTGAGGACTGGTTTGGGTAGAGGGAGTCCAGCTCTCCTGCTGGGGTTCAAACACAGACTATTATAGCTTTAGAGGAATTTTGGAGTACGCTGAAGGATGTAGTCAAAATTCTGGAGCCAGTGGTGAAGGTGCTGAGATTAGTGGATACAATATTTCAGCCCACCATGCCACATTTATATGTTGAAGGACTGTATAAAAAATTTTGTGAAGATTATCAAAGATTGATGGGAGAGTCAGTTGATGCATCCATTGCATAAGGCTGGTGAGTATATTTAATAATGTCTTTAATTTAGTTCTCCTTAATAGTTAGTACTATATTTTAATCTAGTGACTCATATTTTGCAACATACTATTTAAACCCCAAGTATCAATATTCACATGTGCTTGGGCTTAATTCTGACCTTACTGTACAAGCACTGATCAATCTGGAGGTGAGTTGTATGGTTTAAGTGCTGAATTATTTGAATATCTATATATTACGATGGCTAATGAAATTTGAAATGGGTGTGGATTAAAATGTTTAGAGATGGTCTTGGGAGTTTTGAAACTCCCACCGCAGTGGCTGGACGAGATAAGACAGATCCTGGTATGAAATTATGAAAATTAAAATTTTCAAGTAACATATCTTATTTAATATGTATATTAAAATGTGTTCTTCTTCTTGTGTAGTGAGTGGTGGTTGTTGTATGGCTAACATGCAGCTGAGTTGAGGATAATAACAATCAAAGTCCTATCTCAGACATGTTCTGCATCTAGGTGTGAGTGAAATTGGAGTACTTTCTCCCTTATCCATTCAAAGAGGTGAAATAAATTGGGCTCTCAATGGCTAAATGACTTAGTGTACGCCCATTACAACATGAGATTGAGGGTACAATGCTTGAAGTTTGAACAAAGAAATGAACAAGAGCTGATCGAGCTAGCTGACGTCTTCCAACTATTTTCAGATGAAGAGGATCCCTATGTAGAATGGGTGAGAGACAGAGTAGTTCCAGTAATGTATGAGTCTAGTGGGATGCCCGACCCCATTGTGTTTGCTCCGATGGGTTCTAATTTCGAGCAGTTTATGTCCTCAGATGAGGGTCATGTACATGCACAATCGCCTTAACCGTTTGACCCCCAGCTGATAGTGACCTAGAAGGTGATGATGATACAATGGATCAAAGTGGCTGGTCAGCTTCTGATAGTAGTGGTGATGATGGTAGTGGTGGTGGTGATGAGGGTGGTGGTGGTGGTGGTTATGATGGTGGTGGTGGTGGTGGTTATGATGGTGGTGGTGGTGGTGATCCTAGACCGACTATACCCATTATTAGATGGACCGGTGAGAGTTAGTACATACATGCTACACAGGATCCAGATCATGGTGGATGCACATCTTCATCACAACCTACGATTGGGTATATACGTAGGTCTCGTTAACAGAAATGTCCTTTGCAACTAGTGGAAGAAGAAGAAGGTCGTTTCTTTGACATCGTTTCTGATCCTGATATTATGCCTGATGTTGAAATTGATAGCATGTCTACAAGCTTTGGAGGACCGAGCATTGAGGATAGCAGTGGATTGGAGTAGGGGCAGTGGAGTGCTTATGGATTTGGCACCACTTCGGCGTACTATTTTTATTTCGATGATGATGACTACATGATGGGAAGTGCATATGATTATTCCATTGTTACTAGTAATGCCACATCACAGACTGGTTCAAACTTTGTGGACAGTCTCTATTCAGTCTCAAATTTGCAGAGAACCATGCCCCCACACCAACCAATATATGCTCACTTTACTCTACATCATAGTAAATTGTATCCAAGGTTAGGTATCTTTAGAAACTTCCCGGATCATGTGTATGAGAAATATATGGAAGACTACTAAACCTTTTATAGCCGAAGGATATCGTGGTAGGACTTTGTTTATCAGAACGAGATATATTTTCTTCAGCAAAGTTAATCTGATCAGATGGAACCTCCACGCCACTCTACATATGATTAGACACTGGGATGGATTGATGGGAATGTATTATTTCATTTTGAGTATTCAAGTCTTTCATATAATGAACACTTGTAAGTTATGTTATTTGTGGGATTTATGATTTATGAATGTATGATTTTTCGACAATGTGATTACTTTTTATGCTTCAAATGTGTTTATATATGTTAAATAAGTATTTTTCTGCAATATATAGCCTTAAAATGACTTTAAAATGACCTTAAAACATCAAAAAATGGCTTAAAAAAAATCTGTTGAAACTCCCATTTTTACCCTTTGGGAGTTTCGGCAGGTGCTCGCCAATCTTGGTTTTCTCAAGGGTCAAAACACTTGAGATCCGAGATTTTAAACTATGTCCACTATACCCTCAAATTCCCAATTTACCCCCCAACAGCATGCGGCCATCTTAGATTTCATAATGAATAATCCAAACTTAGCAACTGCTATTTTAAACCTTACCCCCAAGATGTCAAAAGTTTCGATTTCCCATGCTTCACAGGAGATGAATCGTCCACGATCTGTGCCTCCCCATATCTCGGGCCATGCTCCGTTGGATCTCAACTTGAACCAGATAGCTAGACCTATGTCTAATATGTCTAATATTGATCCGACTGGTTCGTTTATGGACCTCAATGGGTCTGAGATTGGAATGGGACAGACTAATGCTAGGTTTATCTCTACCTTTGAGCAGGCTTTAATCAGGTATCCCAACGCTATCTCCTATACCTGATCAACAAGGAGCTAAGAGAGCTCGCTCTTCATCATTAGAGTTTGATAACCTGGAGTTACAAAACAATTATTTTTTAACTTTTGGACCCGTGGTGGCTAGGGAGAAATAGCTCCACGGGTACTCATGAAGCTGCTAAGTTGGAACTGTCATGGGTTGGGGAGTCCTTTGACAGTTCGAGTTTTGAAAAAACTCCTATTTAATGATAAGCTTGACATTGTGTTTCTTATAAAAACTAAGAATCGGAAGGGCAAAGTTCAATGACTTCATCGAGCCTATTGATATTGCTGGAGGGTTGGTTCTTTTCTGGTATGATAATCTTCATGTTGAGATTCTGGATTCATGTCCAAGATTTATTGATTTTCACATCTGTCAGCCAAATTCCCTTTCTTGTTTTATAACCTGCATTTATGGGGATACAATTAAGGAGAAAAGAGCGGCCCTTTGGAATCGGATATCTGTTATGTGCTCTACAAGGAATGATGACTGGATGTGTATAGGAGATTTTAATTCCTATACTGGGTGGTATGAGAAGGTTGGTGGCAATATGGACTCTTCATGAGATTGCCAAGACTTTAAATCTTTTCTTGATTCTTGCAATCTTATAGAGATTCCTTTTTAGGGACCACGATTTACCTAGAATAATGAGAGACATGGTAATGGTAATATAAGGATTAAATTAAATCGTGCCTTTTCCAACTTCAGATGGAGATCAAGATTTGTTGACTTAATAGCGGTTGTTAAGCCATCTTATGGATCGGATCATAATCTGGTTCTGCTGGACACTATTGGTGCAAAATTCCGAGGGATTTGACCTTTTAGATTTGAAGCCATGTGGCTTCAACATCCTGGATGTGGTTCAGTGGTGGATAAAGGCTGGAATCAACCTACCTTTTCAAATGAAGCTCTTATTCTCTCTCAGAAATTCTGAAATAGCAGAAACAGACTTAAAGGATGGAATTGAGAATGTTTTGGGAAAGTTCAAGTCAATATCGCTTCTTTCTAGGAGGATCTGTTTCATATTCAGAGCCTCCCCCCACCTTCTGACTATAATTTATCGATGGAGCTTGCTATTATTAAGAAGTTGGATGAGGAGCTATTAAAAGAAGAGACTATGTGGCAATAGAAGTCTCGAATTGTGTGGTTAAGATGTGGGGACTCTAATACAAAGTTTTTCCATGCTTTTACTCTTCAAAGAAAGAGCAAGAATCGGATCACCCATCTCAAGCTTCCATCAGTGAGTGAACTAATAGGGAATCAGATATTTATGCAAATTTTCTATCCCATTTTGAGCATGCTTTCTCTACATCTGGTGTTAATGATAATGATAATTTTGAAGCTATCCAATTTATTCAGTTGTCTGTTTCAAATGATGCTAATGAAGCTCTTTGTCGAGTTCCTGATTTGAAGGAAAATTTTTTTGGCCCTAAAATCTATGGCTCCTCTTAAATCTCCAGGTCTAGATGGATTTCCCCCCATATTTTTCCAGAAATTTTGGAGCATTACCAAGGATGTTGTCATCTGATTTGTTCAGGATTTCTTTATCTCAGATGCTTTACCTAAAGATCTGAATAAGACATATATAGCCTTATTCCAAAAGTCAATGATCTTGAATTTGTGAACCAATATTGGCCCATAAGTTTATGTGGAGTAATAATATCTAAAATTATGGCCATTAGATTGAGACCCTTACTTGAAGATTATATCTCGTTCTCAATTGGCCTTTGTGTTTTATAGAGTTATTTTTGATAATATTTTAAATGCTTACGAGGTATTCAATTTTATTAAAAAGAGAAAGGAAGACAAACAATTTTTGATGGCTATCAAGCTCGATATGCAGATTGCCTATGATAGACTTGAATAGAAATTTATTGAGGCCACTTTCCTCAGATTTGGTTTTGCTTCTAAATGGGTCTTGTTGGTGATGCAGTTGATTACTACAGTTTCATACACTTTACTTATTAATAGAGCGAACAAGACCGGTTCACTCCTTCCAGAGGCATAAGGCAAGGTGACCTTTTGTCTCTTGCCCTTTTTATTCTTTGTGCTTAAGTGCTCTCATCTATCATTCACCATGTTGAGAACCAAGGATCAGTATTTGGTATTCAATTTCATAGAACACTTCAGCCAATTAGTCATCTTCTCTTTGCAGACGACTGTCTTTTATTTTCTCAAGTTAATTTTGGCCAGGTGACTTCTCTTAAGAATTGTTTAGAGGTTTATTGTAAAGCCTCGGTGCAGAAAATCAATCTAAAGATAACTTTCAGTCCTAGCACTCCAACCTGAATTAGGAGATGGTTCTCAAGGATTATCAAGATTTCATGTGGACAAGGCCCTTCAAAATATCTTGGTCTGCCTTCGGAGTTTAGAGTGTCAAAAAAGTATGTTTTTAATATAGTTTTGAAGATAACTCTTTTTTTTTTTTTTGGGTAAATTTTGGAGAGAACTCTTACTAAATTAAATGGTTGGAAGGCTAATATGCTCTCCTTTGTAGAAAAAGAAGTGCTTATAAATTCTGTGGCTCTCCCAATAACAAATTTCGTAGCTTCCCCTTTAAGCTTCCACCATCATTTCATAAATCTATTAGGCAAGCTACTACAAAGTTTTTGTGGAAGAATAGCCAAAATAAAAAAGACATTCCTTGGGTGTCATGGAGACAATTGACGAAATCCAAAGAAAGTGGCAGCCTGGGGTTTAGAGATCCAAGTTTACACAATAAACCCTTATTAGCCAAGATGGAGTGGAGGTTGCTTAGGAATCCTGACTCCTTTTGGACCAAGGTGATGAAATCCCTTTATTTTCCTAATATTTATTTTTTGAAGGCTAAACTTGGTAATCGGCCATCTGGGGCTTGGAGAAGCTTTTTAGAAGGGAGGGGTGTTCTTGAAAAAGGCCTTATTTGGCATGTTGAAAAAGTCAATTTTATTAGTATATGGCAAGATCCTTAAATACCAAATTTGCCAAATTTTAAGTTGACTATTCCTAGAGATCCAAATATCATGATTTATTGGGTAAGTGATTTAATTGATGCCAATAATCGGAGCTGGAAAAAGAAGTTGATTTATTCAATATTTAATCCTATTGAAGCTTCTGCCATTCTTAGCATACAACTGAGTTTGTTTCCAATAGAGGATTATATTCTATTGGGGGGGGGGGGTGGGGAATCAAGAAGAATGGTGTTTTACGGTTCGATCAGCTTACTATTTATTGAAGAATAAGGAAGAGGAGGCCCTTAATTGTCTTCCTTCTTCCTCACACTGTTGTTAATGGGAGCTTATTGATAAAGAAAGTTGGAAGCTTATTAGGCACTCTAAGATTCCCTAAAATATGATCTTTCTTATGGAGAGCCTGTGCTCAAGGTCTTGCATGAGGTGAAAATTTATCTGTCCATCATATTCTAGTTGTATCTTCATGCAGATACTGCGAGGGGGAGCCAGAATTGATTGAGCATATTCTCTTTCAATGCTCCTTTGCCTGTGCAGTTTGGTTTGGATCGCTTTTATCCTATTCAACTCCTTTCGATGAAGATTTTTCTCTATCCCATTGGCTTCAGCAATGGAATAAAACGATCAAGATGTTGAAATGAGATGGTGTTCAGTCTTTCTTGTTGGCCACCTTCATTTGCTGGCAAATCTCGTTAGCTTGTAACGATGCACATTTCCAAAAGAGGACTTGGATCCCTGCTCAAGTGATTAGTCATGTAGTCATTGCTTTTCATGAATTTGCATATATTCATTTCAATCCTGGATCTTCATTAAAGGCTTTGAATTCTCAGGTCAATTCTAACCATAACTTTCTTTGCAAGCGTCTCCTAATATTGTGATCAATACGGATGCTAGTTTACATCTAAGTTCTTCTAATGGAGGTCTGGGGTTCTGCTGCAAAGATTCAAATGGCTTAATGTGCAAAGCAGTATCAAGTTCATGCAAGTTCATGCAAAGCATTGAAGATTCGTCGAGCTATGATGGATGCGATTTCGGAAGGTTGGGCTAATGTTTTGTTTCAGTCCGACTGCAAACAGTTGGTGGATATCTTGAATTATAAAGGGAAGGCTGTCCGAGAACTATTCTTTCTATTGTGGGGGGACATCTTTAGTATGATGCCCTCCTTGTTAGTTTATCTGTTTTCTTTTGTTCCTAGCGTTTATAATGGGCTTGCCCATGCCCTTGCTAAAAAGGCTTTCACCGAATCGGGTTCGGTTGTGTGGCTTATTTCCGAAGCCTGGATTTAGGATTTGTGTCATGATCAAAACCCGGTTGTGACTCCTTTTGATTTTCAATAGATTTTGTTTCTACCAAAAAAAAAAAAGAGATGGATTTGTGCTTCAAACCAACACCAAACTCAAGGTTCCTATACAAATAATGGATATGTTGGTTCTGCGGTCTTTGGTTAAAATTAAAGCCAATTTGTAAACACAGTGGGTTGGGATGGGCTTTTAAAAAACCAAGTCCAAACCTGAGCCTCTTTAATTGGGTCCAGGCCTGATTAGGTCTAGCCCTTAGATCCAGATTCGGCTCATCTCAAGTTCACTTTAAACTTGAGACTTTCTAGTGATGGTTTGATAGCCGACACATGGGGGCTCTTATTGTTCATCAAAGTGAAGTAAAGAGAATTGGTGAGAGATTTTGTATGGAAAATTTGCAAAAAGCTATGAAAGAGTGAAAAATAGTTTGCATATCAAGGATCCGAATCTCAAATGAAGGGAGACTTCTGGATTTGCATCTCCAACCTTCTTCTCTCCTTTGTCGATTAAAGCCCTAGGAGAATTTGTAAACAATGGAGACGTGACCAAATCTCTGCCGCTAAAAGCACTTCCATTCTTTGAAGAACTGAGTGAAACAAGGCTTTCTAGTTTCATCTTTCCAGCAAAAGCAAATGGTGGATGCCTAAAATAAACATGTCAAATCTCTCTTCTCACAGCATCAAGTATGAAAAAAAATAGTGATCACCTTCACATAATACAATTTCATCTTTCTTTAGAATGCATAAAGGTTTGAATGATCCATGAAACCCAGACAATATTGATTGTGAAACAGAGAATTCTTTAGTCCATGATTGCTCATTGCCATAATCCTTCATGACCCAAATGTTGAAATCCCCATTAACCTTGCAATGATACAGAGAAAGGAAACCACTTCCACCAATAGCTCCTTGAACTTTTCATCCCCAAAATCAAACGAAATGATTACTATTGAGAAAACTAGTATGCCACTGACCATCCAATGAAGAGCTTCTATTGACCAATGCATGATGAAATGGGTATTTAATCATTTTTGGTGTGCCCTCAATTGATCTCCAAGAAGAATTAGTCCAAAGCATGTACATAGATATCCGAATGAGCATATTGTTCAATCATGCCACAACATCTATAGAGTAGACTTTGCCACCAGAAGCAAGAACTAGTTTGAAATTTTCCTTGATTTGGATTGATCAACTGAGTTGCTTTTTAATAAAAAAATGTGGTCTAGTAACTAGATTGAACCAATGCTTGCATATGGATTTGAAGCGCATTAGAGTCTTTGCAGGTAGCCTTGAGAGGATATTGTCCTCCACTTCACTTGGAAATCATACCACGATATCTTATTACTTAGTTGTTTCCCTTTCCCTGTCTTCAATTTTCTTTCCATTTTATTTTCTTGGGTAGGGTCGCATAAACAAGAGAAAGACAATAAGAGGAAGGGAAGAAAAAAAAGGGTCTCAAAGGAGGAAGCAAAATGAGTTATAGAGAGAGGAAAGATGAGATGGGAAAGAAATCAACACCTAAAACTCAATAGCCTAAAAGTTGAGATGTGTGTTTCTTGAATGAGAGGTAAAATGAAGGGCATTTTTACGTCCGTCTTATGCAGTAATGTCATAGTCACTTCAGTTCTCAAAAGAACGGAAGTGCTTTCAGTGGCAAAGATTTACTCATGTGTCTGTTGCACACAGATCCCCCAAGTGTGTTCAGTGGCAGAGAAGAAGAAGGAGAAAATAAAAAAAAGTTGGAGATGCTGTGAAACCCACATCTAAAGATACAGGCTAATTTGATTTTTCTCACGTAACAGGTTCTCTTGCCGACATGAATCTAGCATCCATATCTGCATCGGAGTGTATTGAACTCTTGGTAAGAGTCAAAACCCTTTTACTTCAAGTGTGAAAGTTTTGTTTGGGTTAAATGAGTTGAACCCACCATGACTTGGTCAACTTGAATCAATTCGGGTTTGGCAGTTGACCAAGGTGGTCGATGAAATGAGCTTGATTGACCGCCCACCCTGTTGCTGCTGAAATTGTGCTAGTTGACTTGTGTTGTTCCCTGCAAGATAAGATAAAGGTTATCGGAGCCGGACTGGGATGTCAGGCGTCCACTTCGATGATCAACTCAGTAACAGAGCAACCAGTATGGAGCTCACAAGAAGACGATAAGCTCCTTAGAGAGGTGGGTTCCCCGAGTATTCTTAGAGAGGCTAGGAAATCAAATCTATCTTTACTTGTAATCGTCGAGTGGATATATAGAGGACACACCTATTTGGCAAGTGGATATACTGTCCGGTGATGGAGCGAGTATGATAAGTCTGTGCCTCCACAGGGACTAATCATTGTAAGCATGACTACTGGATCCAATCAGATCATTGTGAATGGTTGTATGGATAGACAAGGCTGACGCTTCTGCCCTGATGTACCACCACGCGCGTCCTTCATGGGTGGAGAATCTTATCTAAGACCCAATCTCCTGGATCATTTTTGAACCGCGATCCCTTAGGGGCGCCTAAGATTAGGCCAGAGATCTGGCATGTTCGGATACCTACGTGCTTCTTCTCACCATTACTAAGAAGTCCCTAGGGTGACATCTAGTAGGACACGTGTCGCGTTCTTAATATGATTCATAAGAGAACATGTGTCCCAACGTAATTAGTTGGGAAAAATTAGCTATCAATAGTTGCCCCTTGCTTCTACCGACTAGCCGAGTTCAAAGAAGCAATCTCAATATCAAAGTATATTTTAGCCTAGGTCGCCATAGTGAATTATAAGATGCATGAAATTGTGATGCTTGAGCCGCCTGAAATTGCACTTTTTAAGTTGCTACTTCGTTGGAGAATGTAATGATGACCTAGAAAATGTAACGACGACTCAGAAAATATAGCAATGACTTGGAAGATTTGGTTTTCCTTTAAGGAGATGCCACTTTGACATCCTCAATCTAGCTCGGAGTTTGCAGGTCGTCGCGAGGCTTCGAAAATTTCGATCAGTGCAAAATAGTTCCCGCTTGGTTCCAAAGTCGTTGAAGATGCGTAACCGTCATAAGAAAATTCAAAAAATGACTTTTTCGGGAAACTTTAAAGGAAATTCCGTATATCCTACCCATAATGATCACACGACGATTCGGTGTAAGCGGTTTCAGAACAATAAGCTCTACGGGATGCCACGTGTCAAAGTAGCCGTTTCTGTCAGGCCATAGTCTTCACATTTGTAAGAAAATGATGTCAGCACACAAGTTTGTCTCCACCTTTTAAAACATTGCATTTAATGTGATGGGAAAGGATTGGATGCGGAGGAGGTTTTGCCCATTTCTCCAGTGGAGACGTCCCACCTTCTTTACTAATTACGACAAAGGGAAAGGGATTGACATCCTTCGCGATGGTGAACTTTGAGTTTTCGCTTCTTCAAATCGTCGGTGGGGGTTATAAACCCTCATTGAAGAAGCTGAAAATCACTTTTGATTTTTGGTTACTAGAGCCCTTGGAGTAGAGGAGATCTTTCTTCCTCTTCTCTGCTTCTGTCTGTTGCTCCTAAGTTCCCCTCCTTCCTGTTTCACTATTTCTTTATTCTCTAGCCATTTCTTTTAGAGTTGCCCCTAGAGTTAGCCATGTCTAGAATGTTTGATTTTCCAGGAACGGTGCCCTCTAAACCTAACGAACCCATATTTGGTTGGTTGCCAAAGGAGTACATTGCGTGGGACTTCTTGGCAACCCGGGCACCGTTACGGCATAGAATTCCGATGAGGTCTGTCACTATATCCAGAGGCTTCTCATAGCAGGGGATGAGAGACTAACGATGAATATTTTGTCTTGTGCACCTGGGTCCATGGGGATAATCACCAGTATTTTTACCTTATTGGCCGAGAAAGAAAAAGAATCTAGGGGACCCCTGCCTTTTGCAACTCCAATGTTGAAAGACCGAATGTCCTTGGGAGAAACCAGGGAAATCCAAATTCCTTCCCCCCACTGAAGTGGAGGCCGCCAAGGTAATAAGCAGACTGACTGAGGAGACGCTCAATACCTTCTTGGCTGAATATCAAATCGACGACCATTACTATACTAGGGTTCCTTCGAAAGTCGCATCTGCTTATCGAACCCACAGGACAGAGATGTGTGTATATACTGAGTTTTTTTCGCTCAGGATTCAAGTCCCGGTCCCTCCACAGGCCATTAAAATCCTTCATTATTATGGTCTAGCCCCGGCTCAAATCCAAGCCAATTCGTGGTCTATGATCTTGGCCTTCATCGTCTTCTTCAAGAAATTGGGGAGGATACCAAGCGTTGACTTGTTCTGAAATCTGTATATTCTGAACTAGGTTAATCCATCCGATAAGGACATACCTAAATTGGGCTGGTATTTCATTAACAGATGGCCCCAAGCTTTTGAGATTTTGAGTAGGAAAAGAAACAAGGTTCCCCGTTGGTCGAACAAATTCTTTTTCATGGGCCACTACGACATGAAGCCCATGCCACTAGTGAATGTATGGCACTATTCAAAAGTTGGTAACTTAAACCATCCTCCGACCTTGGACAAAGAGGACAATCTTAGCCTCTCCATGGTGGAGTTGGGTACCAAGATCGATTATAAGGATCTTACTTCTCCCTTCCTTTCTTGCCCTGGTGATTTCAGAACAGGAGATGATGTCTATGACGATACAACTCCCCAAGGATTCCATTTTGCTACAGAGAGTTCAAGTAAGTTGAGAATGTGTAGTTTGTGTGCCGATTTGAAGTTTTAATTTCTTTGGCACTAATTTTCTTTCTTTGGCGATGTTGTAGTGGGGAAATCCTCTCTTGATCTTGCCACAATTATGCAATTACATAAGCAGCAGAAGGCGACGAAGGACAGAGCCGAGGGTTCTTCCAAAAGGATGGGGAAGAAGAAGAAAGCTTCCCAGACTAAGGTCGTAAGACCTCCGGGTCAAGAGGAATGGTCTAAGGGCGAGGGTGGCAATGCCCCATCCCAGAAGAAGACAAGGACCGAAGTTGAATTTGCACCTATTGTTCAACCGAAGTGATCATCTCCCCTTGTTCCTCCTTCTAAAACTGGGGCAACCCCCACTGGCATCACCCTGGCTTTTTAAGAAGTCGTTGCAAGCATTCCCCTAGTACTATCATCACACGAGCTAGGTGGGGAACTTTCAAGTCGACTTCGAGGGTGTCTTCGGGATCAGTCGCTGTTGGGGTGACAACTGAACTTGCTAGGTTGGCGTCAAGTTTGCCACAGGCCTCTAGGTTGATTTCTCATCCCGAGGGAAGGACTGACTTGCTCAGCCTGGCTTTCCCCTAGATCACATCACTCACTGGTGGTTTTGAAAAGCATGTCTCCAAGAAGGGTCGTGAGGATCCCTATTGGCCGCATTGGCGGGTCGAGCTAATAATGTGGTGGCATCGTCTAACATCCCCCATCAGGTAGTGGAAGGCATATGTTTGCCTATGGACAGGAAGGGCTTTGACGATCTGATAGAGGATGCCCTTCACCAGGCAGAGGAGCAGCATCTTCTTAGTGTGAGTACCCACTTCTTTAGACTTCCTTCATTTTTACTAATTTTACTTTCTAACATCTTGTGTTCCTTTTGTAGCTTGTGAATATATCGCGCTCTCGTCACGCCCTCCTTCTTGCTAGGGTGAAGAGGCTGGAGTTCGTCGAGGCAAAACTTACATCTATTGAGAGGGCTTTGGGCGAGGCCCAAGAGGTCTGTCAAAAGTACTCTGAGGAGAATCAAGCCTTAACCAAGGAGCTGGCAATCGTCAAGGGTCAGCTTGACATCGTAAACTCAGACAAGAGTGAAGCAGAGTCTGAGGTGACTAGGTTGAAAACACTTCTTCAAGAAAAGGAGAGGGAAACCGATAAAACCATCCAAGATCTTCATGCCAATCTCTGGGAAACTGAGGTCGAGATTCCTAAAAAAGTTGACTAGGTCATAGTCGAGTTCAAGGCTTTTGAGACGTTGGATGTCTTTGCCCCGAAAGCATTGGAGAAGAAAGCTCTCCGCACCTCGATTGGTGCTGTTTCATTTTTGGAGGGAGTGTACAACTTGTGCCACTTCGTGTGCATGAAGACGCCTGACTACGACTTCTTCGGGTATCACATGGACTTGGGTGAGGTTTCTTCTTCTTTTGAAGGGGAGGATGAAGATGAGGGCATTGAAGGTGGGGGCACTGAAGTCGTGTCTCAGTGTAAGCCACGTGCCTTGGCAGTGATCCATCCTTCAATCCTTATTCTTGACGTTGCTAGCCGTCGGGACCCCAAGTTGCAGGTGAGCAGCTCCAACCTGGTCAATAAAGTTCTGTCAAGGTTGCTAGGTTAAACACAGAGGTTTCTAAGAGGACATCTTAGTTTTCCAATCGAACTTTTTGTTCACGCCCTTTGGTGCTTTTTGTATTTTGTAACTTGTTCTTTGCCTTTGACTTAATGAAAAATTCGAGTTCATCCCATTCTATAGCTGTGGTTGTGTGTGATCTTTTCTTAATCTTTCAGCCTAATGCGACAACCTTTTCATAGGATCTCTCGGACGTTCTCTCGGACACCATTGTAGGGTCTGAAGTCATTCATACTCAGCTTTAGGAAGCTAAAATGGCATTGAGCAAGGTCGATATGGCCATGGCTTGCCTTGAAGAGTTTCAAAAAACTGAGTGTAGAAAGTTACGATTACGAGCGAAGAAGGAAGAGAAGCAGCATGCAACCGCCCATAGGTTACACACTGAGTGCTATAGGGAGCTCCAATGAACAAAAAATAATCTAGATGATCTTTTGAAAGAGGGTGCTATTGACCGGCGACTTCGTACTAGTGCCGAGCACCAGTTAGACTTACTTGGGAGAAACTTACAAAAGCGGAAGAGGTTCTAACAGACTTCTTGGGATGTTCGAGGCATGAGGGTTATTATTACAATCCTCGACCTTCTCTGGATGTCATTTACCAGACGAGGTCACAGCAGTGTGTTGAAGCTGAGCATGAAACTAAGAAGGCGGCGAAGAATTTGGTCGATGCCATAGATCACCTTAGGAAACCTTCCACTAGCATGGTCAAGAGCAGGTTTTTTTGACTTGTATGATGTCTCTTGCCCCTGGGCTTCATGATAGTTTGATCATTAAAGATGTGATGAAGTTGACTTGTAAACTTGTTCTCCCCGTAATAAGATTTGTGATTTCTGGTTATGCACCGAGTTTGCCTGTTCTTAGCATTGATTCGCCTTGTTTTCGCGCACTCTTTATTTTACTTGTGACAGTTGTGGGAATATAAGCTATCATCTACGTGGCACTTCTATCTTTGGGAGTTTCTTTAAAAATTGAAATTCTCTTTTCATGGGTCCCTAGGGGTATTAATTTTGATAGGCACCCATTGGTGAACGGAGGGGGGGTGCCGCGTGTAAAGTAGCCTCCTTTTCAAGCTATCACGACGGTTGATGTTTGATTTGATGGTTTTCTCGATGATGTTTGTGGATTTCAACAGGTTGACATCTAGAGGGAACCGTTTTTGGTAGTGTCTGTATATTCTTTTGGAGTGGATAATTTGGGATCATTTTCCTTTTAAAGTTGCATCCTTTTTCTTTCCCAAATCTCTTTGTGTGGTCTTCTTCCCCAAATCTCCTTTCTTCATTCTTCTTTGCTATCTTAAAGGATGTCTTCTTCACATCCCCATGTTAGGAATGTTTCTTCTTTTGGAAGTCCATCTCCCCCCAAAGGGAGCGATTAGTTTGCAGTGACTATCGCTCTGTCATGAGTCAAGGGGAGATGTTTTTCTTTGCTTCTATTTTTGACATTCTCAGAGACTTTGAATGTAGGTATATTGAAGGTGATGAAACGGCCAATGTTGAGAGCTCTTATGAGATTTGGGAAAGAGATGTTCAATTTGGATTTTCGTTTGCCTCTTCCAGATGAGGTTTTTTCAATTTTGAAGTACTATCGACTTGCCCCTGGGCAAGTGCAACCCAATTCCTGGTGCCATTTAATTTCCTTCATTTTGTTCTTCTAGCAACTCAGCCATACCCCATCTGTTGATTTGTTTAGGGCGATGTACAGTCTTAACATGGAGAAAGAATCTGATTCTGATTCCCCCACCCCGTAGGGTGGTGTTATTTCAAGACAAGGTCCCACGTCTCAAAAATTTTGGGTTCACAGAGGGGATCTCTTCAAAACTGACATACCTCCTTTCTCATTATTGGGTGCGTGGACCGGTCTCCTTATCCCGTAGGCAATGTTTGGAGCTTTCTTGACAATGATGAGGCGAAGGGGTTGAATGAGAAACCCTAATTATCCCGTGTTGATTCTGATTCTTTCAATCTTGCCAAGAAGCATGTTCATAAGTTCCAATTTTTTCATTTTAAATTTGTAAAGCCCAATTTTCGTCCATTTATTGAGGTTTAAACACCTCCTCTGGCAGAGAACTTGATGGAGTCTGATGAAGGAGATCTATCCACACCTGGTAACTTGGCTACATCCTTGCATCTCCTTCGATTGTGTTGCACATTTTTTTTACTGCTTTGTTTCCAAGAGTCCAGATCACCAGGGAACATTCCCATTTGGGTAGGGCTGTTAGGGCTTTTCGGCGTCTAAAAGGGAAGATGGTGCAAGGAGAGGGACCATCTTAGAAACAAAAAAGGCTTTCATCACCTTTAATGCAAGCGAGGGTTGAGGCTAGTGATTTTGCAATAGTGGAACCCTCTAATTCTTCTAATGACTATGACATCCCAATGGATTGCCCACAGGAACCTACAACTCAGGCACCTTCGTCTAGGGAGTCAAACCAGTTCGTTGAAGAGAAAATATTTGTTCCAAATTGGTCTGTGAAGACCACAAATAGGGGCTTTTTGGATACTCTGGTGGTTGGGGAACTTCTATGCAGAATCTATCTCTCAGGGATTAGGAGTTGGTTGATGAGAGGACTTACAGAGAGTTGAACAACCAGATTTCTTTGGCTTTATATAGTGTGTGTTCTAAAATCACATAAACCCACTATTTTCTATTTGGTCTCTGATTGTGCTTTTTATTGTTTGCAACTTGCTAACTATTTCTACATGGCTTCCATGAGATTTGAATCTCTGGAGGTCAAGTATGAGGAAGCTGAACAGAAGTTGAAGGTGGTAGAGGAAGCCCTCATGAAGGAGAGAGAGAGAGAGATAGAGTACAAAAGATGAGATTAACTCACTGCGGGCCAGGACATTTAAAGCCCTAGAGAGAGCAAATGCTTCGGCGAAGGAGAAAGCCAGAGGTATAGCTTAACTTGGAAAGGCACTTTCACGAGATGGTGGACAGTTTCGTGGATTAGTTTAGGAAGTCTGAGGATTTGAAGGAAATGGTTTGCGTACCGGATGAGTTTGCTTCCCTTCTTGAAGAGATCAGTAGGGCCGCTTGTGAGCAGAAGTTCCACTCCTTGCGTGACTTTGTGTTGGCCAAGGATCCGAACTTCGATTTTTTTGACTTTCATGATGTGCCACCTTCCTCGTAGTTAGACGAGCCATGCTCTAGGGGGTTTTCCTTTTTGAGTTCTTAGACTGTCATAGAATTTTCATCTCGTCTTGTAACTAGTGACTGTATTCGCATAATTTTTTTATGAGAATGTCCGAAACTTATGTTTTCTGTGCCAAGCTTTGCATGTCCTTTTGCCTTTATTTTCATGAACTTTAAAGCGTTCATTTTTTTCCTCGAGTTCACAATTAGTGCATGGTGCTTGCACTTGGTTTTGAGCAACATAGGCAGTCATTAGACCCCATATTACGTATATCGCTCTTAAGCGTATTGACCTGTAAATCACATGAGTTGCTATGTAATTGAATTCTAAAGGTCGTGGGTGTATAGCCCAAGTATTTCACAAGTCAGTGCTATAGTGGCCCACTTCAGGATATTACTCAGAAATTTACAAGGCAAAAGATTGAGATGTAAGACATTTCATTAAAGTTTCATCATGTTTATTACATCAATGATAGAATTTTCTTAAATTTTTCTTCAGTGCTAGGGCTTCTGGATATATTTTCCCTCCCTTGTTTTGAGGTAGCAAGTCCCTGGCCTCATGACATGGACAACTCTATATGGTCCCTCCCAGGTCGGCATTAATTTGCCTTGTTGGAAAGGTTTGGATACAACGGTACAACGAAGCAACCCAATTTCTGACCTTGAATTGTCTAGCTCGGACATGGGAGTTGTAATACCTGACTATCCTCTGTTGGTATGCCGGTATTCGGTTCGGAGCATTGTCGCGGATCTCCTTTAGTAGGTCTAAGTTGGCTCCCAAGTCCTCATTATTTTGGATCTCGTCACAGTTAAAGATCCTAATGGTGGGGTGAGTGGCCTCCACTGGTATGGCTGCTTCTGCTACATACACTAGCATAAAAGGTATTTCCCCTGTGGGCATCTGACTCATGGTGCGATTGGACCAGAAGATGCTTGGCAACTCGTCAAATCATTTTCCTTTGGCTGTCCCGAGTCACGAGCTATTCCTCAAGAAATGGTTTTATTTGTGGCTTCCACCTGGCTGTTAGCCTCTGGGTGATATACAGTTGCGAACCTGTGCTCGATGTTGAAGCCTTCACAAAAGGCTCTAAAATGTTCCCCATCAAATTGTAGTCCATTATCTATTAGTATTTTTGGGATGCCATATTAGCATATGACGTTGGTTTGGAGGAAAGTATTAATTCAATCTGTCTTGATTGACACTTTAGCTTTAGCCTCAGCCCATTTAGAAAAATAATCCACTACAACGATGAGATATCTTTTAGAGGATCTAGCTCTTGGCATTGGACCAATAATGTCTAGCCCCCTCATTGTGAACAGTAGGGGGCTGTTGATGGACTGAAGTTCTTTTGTGGGCAAATAACTGATTATAGCATGTTTTGGAATTTTCACAGTTTATCACATACTCGGTGCAGTCGGCCAGCATCTTTGGCCAATAATATCCTTGATGCAAGAGTCTTTCGCAGAGGGCGCAACCTCCTATATGGCTTCCATAAATCCCTTTGTGGACTTCCCACATTACATCACGGGCTTCCTTTGGGGTGAGGCACAGTAGGAAAGGACGAGTGAGTATATAATTTTCCATCCATGACTATATATTGGATAAATTTCACTTGAACTTGGTGCCTTTCCAATTTGCCTTTTACCAGTTCATCGGTTTCAATGTAGGTTCTTATAGGATCAATCCAAGTCATCTCACTGTCGATTTGTTGTATGCCAACTTCTTTAGCTATGCTTTTCTGCTTAAAGACTTCAATGTACACTGATTTGTTGAAGTCGAAGAGGTCTTCTGCCAGAAGCCGAGATAAAGCATCTGCTTCCGTGTTGTTTTCTCAGTCCATATTGTTTATTTGGTATTCTTCGAACAAAGCAAGTTGTAACTTTGCTTTTTTGAGGTATGCTAGCATGTGGGGTTGTTTGGCTTCATACCCCCCTTGATCTGTCTTACTACGACTTGTGAGTCGCTATAGATGTCTAATCTTTTCACCATTAAGAACTTCAACAGTCTGAGTCCGACCAGAAGCGCTTCGTACTCTGCCACATTCTTTGTAGCATGGAAATCAAAACGAAGAGTGACTTGCACTCTAAAGTTTTCAAGACTGGTGAGAATTACCCCAGCCCCCGAGTGCTTATGGTTTGAGGATCCATCTACGTATAAAGTCCATACTGGTGAAGGTTCAATTTTTTGTTTCTTCTTTTTTTACTAGATATCATCCCCTGCCAGGGTCTTTTCTATGTCGGCTCTATCTTCTTCAGTAGTTTCTAGCATGAAATCGACTAATGCTTGGGCTTTTATCGCCGTCCTTGGGTGAAACTATATGTCCAACTCTCTAAGCTCTATGGCCCAATTCCCAAGTTGTCCTAAGATATCTGGGCACACTAGAATCTTCTTCAAGGGCTTTTCTATTAGTGCCAAGATGGTATGGGCTCGGAAGTACGGTCGTAGTTTCCTAGCTATAGTAACCAGAGCGAGGGCTAACTTTTCAACCGTTTTGTATTTGGTCTTTGTGTCGAGTAGTATTTTGCTGACATAATAAATTGGCCGTTGAACTTTGTCTACCTCCTTTATCAGAACGGAGCTAACTGTTGCGGTTAAGATAGCGAGGTAGAGTTGTAACTTATCACCGACTTCGGAGTACGTGAGGAGGGGAGGCATGGTTAGAAAATTTTTTAAGTCATCGAAAGCCTTCTGACATTCCTCCATCTATTCAAATTCAAAGTGTTTGGCTGCTTTCAAAGTCTTGAAGAATGGTAAGCACCTATCCGTCGACCTGACATGAATCGCCCTAAGGCTACTATTCGTCCTATAAGTTCTTGGACATGCTTTGGTTTCGTTGGGGCCAGCATTTGCATAATGGCATCAATCTTTGCCAGGTTGGCTTCAATGCCCCTATTAGACACCATGAATCCCAGGAATATTCTGAAACCGACTCCGAATGCACACTTAGTGGGATTAAGTCACATTTGATGGCCACAAAGGACTTTAAATGCTTCCTTTAAGTTGTCTAAGTGGTTGGTTTCCTTCTTGCTTTTCACTAGAAATTCATCCACGTAGACTTCCATATTTCTTCCAATCTGATTCTCGAAGACCTTGTTTACTAACCTCTGATAGGTCGCTCCTATGTTCTTGAGGCCGAATGGCATTGCCTTGTAATAGTAGAGTCTACTGCTGGTGATGAAGGCCGTATTGATTTCATTTGGCTCGTACATCTTTATTTGGTTATACCCAGAGTAGGCATCCGTAAAAGTTAGCATTTCATGCCCGTTGTTGCATCAATTAACCTATCAATTTTAGGGAGAGGGTGGTAGTCCTTAGAGCATGCTTTATTCAGAACAGAGTAGACAATACAAATATGTCATTTTTCGTTGGACTTTTTCACCATCACTACATTTGAAACCCACTGGGGGTACTTAACTTCCTTGATGAAACTAGCATCGAGCAATTTCTCTACTTCCTCTTTGATTGTAGTTTCGTGGTTGGGCATGAAGTTTCTCTTCTTCTGATAAACCAGCTTGAATTTTGGATTAGTCGCAAGTCGGTGCTCTATCAGATCCCTTGGTATTCCTGGTATGTTAGTTAACATACGTCAAGGTTATTCTTCAAAAAGTTGATCAAAAATTTCCTTTATTTACCTTGTAGGTAGGACCCGATCTGAAAATATTTTTGTGGTTCTTCCTCCGAGATGGGTACCTAGTCCAGCTCTTCAATAGGAGTCGCTCACTCTTGAGTAAAGTAATCTCGAAGGTCTTCAATCTTAGTTGATTGTGTCAATAGCTTGTCATCATTGTTATCCAGATTGATCTTGTAGCATTTATGGGAGAGTTTTTAGTTGATCCTGCAGAATCCTGTACCATTTTCAGTAGGTAACTTCATAACGAGATAATAGGTTGAGACGCAGGCTCTCAGTAGATTGAGTCTTGGTCGACCTAGAATCACATTGTGGCTTGAGGGCACATCTACCACCAGGTAAGCTGTCTGGAAGGTCCTTCTTCTGGGCTTGGTACCTACATGGGTCTCAAACACGATTCCACTTTTCACTTAAACAGTATCTCTAGAAAAGCTGATTAGGGAATATATGATTGGCTGCAGTCGTCTCTCGTCTAGGTTCATAGCCTTGAACGCATGGTAGTACTGTATATCCGCAGAATTACTAGTGTCGACCAGAACCCGTTCGACCTCATTTACTTTGTCCATTACCATTGTGATGATGACTGCATCCTCGTGCGGAACTTTAATATCGATTAGATCCTCGTCGGAGAATGGGATGACATCTCCCTCATAGTATGGTTCAGCAGATGAGGATGTGTTGCATGCTTTTAGCATATGCGGCACGGCTACTCTTAGAGGTGTTCCCAATAGCAGGGCCCCCTATGATTGCATTTGTATAATGCTCTAGGATAACCAACCGGGTGCTGTGGGAGTCCTAACCTTCCTTTACGGGTAGCCGACGTCGTTTCTCTGGTGTCCCAATGCATTTGAGCAGTGGGCTGGTGCTTACGACTTGAATGTCATTCTGGTGATTCTTTGTCTTCTAGACTAAGATTCTTGAAACTTTGTATTAAGTTAGCAATTACCTCCTCAGGTTCGTAGTCGATCCATATCATGTCCTTTGACTACTAATTTGGGTTGAACACTGAGAAACCGTCTTGTCAGGTCGGCTACAGCTTCTTCCACTTGAGTAGAACTCAAGGTTTTATGGTTTTGTTGAGTTGATCAATTCATAATTGATGTTGTCAATATCATTTCAACTTGGGGTCCCCTAGTGTCACCAATCTTCCTTCTTGGTGGTGAGTTCATCAGAATTGTCTTTGTCTTTGCTACCGTGCTTGGGTTCCACATCTTCATGGTCACCGACGACTTGCTTTCCTTGCCGACCTTTTGTTTTGGTTTTCCTACGAACTCTTTAGCATGACCGTGCTTAATCAGGTCTTTGATTGCATACCTGAGTGGTCGACAACGTTCCGTGTTGTGACCATGGTCACGATTGTACTTGCAATATTTCTTTGTTGATCGGTGCTGTGGGTCTGCTTTCAACTTTAGTGGGTCCTTTAGTTCTAGAGGGGTACCTTTCAACTCGTACATTACCTCTACCATGCCCAATCGAACTCTACCTTTGTCACTTGCTTTCCAGGAAAATCGTCTTTTCTTGAATTTTGTTTCTTGGAGGATTGTGTTGATGTCTTTCCATCTGCTTGCGACTCGGTTCTTTTATTTTCTCCCACTGCCTTCTGTTTGCCTTGCTTTAGAATCAAGGCATCATTAGCCGCAGCATACTTATCACATCGAGCTTGCATGTCTTTAAGATCTACAGGTGGTCTTTTGGCCAATGATTTCAATAGATTAGGACCAGTCACCCTGTCATACAAAGCTGTCATCCTTACATCAGGACTAAGATTTTCGATCCCAATGCCTCATTGTTGAATCTGGCCAAGAATTTTCTCAAAGACTCACCTGGTTTCTGTTTGATTGTCATCAAGTAATTAGAATCTTTCCTTGGTGCGGCTTGAGTTTGGAAGTGATCGAAGAAACGATTACTCAACTTGTCAAAGCTTTGGATCGAGTTGATAGGGAGATTATTGAACTAGAGTCGACCTTGTCCCTTTAAGGTGGAGGGAAATGCTTTGCAAAGAATGGCATCATTGTATCTGTAGAGAAGCATCATGGCGGAGTAGTTGTCTAGATGCAACTGAGGGTCTGTAGTTCTGTCATAGCGGTCGACTTTGGGCATTCTGAAGCTGTCTGGAGATGGTGCGTCCATTATCTCCCTAGAGAAAGCCATCTTGGCTTGGTGTTCTCTCTACCTGTGGGTGTTCATTCAGTTCCATGTCACTGAGCTTGGTTTGCATGGCCAGTATGCTGTTCGAGGGTTCCTGGATCTGCGACCGCGGGTGTGGCATTAGCGGCTTTGACGTGATCAGCCACAAAATTACCAGCTGTAGCGTTGACCTCTACGGCCCTCTGATGGGCTCTAGCAGTGTCAACTTGCCTCTGTACTTCTTCAGCATCATCTTCATGCCTAGGTCCTAGGCGATCATGTACTGAGAGGCTTTTCGAACGGGTGGAAGATATTTCTTCCTCGACTACGTAGTTGGTACCATCTTCCTGGGAGATGAGGTTTGGCATTCGTTTATGCTGATGGCTAGATGATGGGTGGGCCGACTGGTGTGAATGCCTAGATTGTCTGGATCCTCTAGATCCTATCCTTGGTCCTCTAGCCATCCCATTTGGATTATGCCATGGGGAAGCAGGTGGTGGCATGATCGCCCCAGTTAATGTTGCAATCTACTCTGTGAGAGCGTTGAATTGTTCTATGGTGACATATTGGCCTGCAGATGGTGGTGGAGGAATTCCTATGGGAGGATTTCCACCATGATCTCCTTCCTCTCCGTTGTTCGGAGGTTGATTTTCATCGTTTCTACCAGCATTGTTTCTTGTGGTCACCATTTTTGAGTATAGATCACATCGTAGATGTTTCTTGGAGAATAGTCAAGGCCCCATGGTGGGCGCCAAACTATTGTTGTTGAAACTGGGCTAGCTGATGTGTCTTGTTCCTTACAAGATAAGATAAAAGTTATGAAAGTTAGAATGGGATGTCCAGTGTCCACTATGATGATTAAGTCAGTAATACAACAACCAGTATGGAGCTTACAAGAAGATGGTAAGCTCCTTAGAGAGGTGGGTTCCCCGAGGATTCTTGGAGAGGCTAGGAAATCGGATCTATCTTTACTTGTAATCGTCAAGTGGATATATAAAGGACACACCTATTTGACAAGCGGATATACTGTCCAATGATGGAGTGAGTATGATAAGGCTGTGACTCCATAAGGACTAATCATGGTAAGCGTGACTGCTGGATCCGATCAGATTGTCGTGAATGGCCATAGGATGAAGATCCTACCGATAGACAAAGCCGATGCTTCTGCCGTGATGTACCACCATGCGTGTCCTTCATGGGTCGAGAATCCTATCTAAGACCCAATCTCCTGGATCATTTCTGAACCGTAATCCCCTTAGGGTGCCTGAGATTAGTCTAGAGATCTGGTACATACAGATACCCACGTGCTTCTTCTCACCATGGCTAAGACGTCCCTAGGGTGACATCTAGTAGGACACGTGTCGTCTTCTTAATATGATTCATAAACGGATACATGTCCCAATGTAATTAGTTAGGAGAAATATGCTATCAACACTTGTGATCAACCACCTGATCCTAGAATTGGGCCAATTCAAGTCTAATTGTTTGGGCTTTGTTCTAACTGGTTCCCAAGCACCCATGATCATCCCAAATCATGTAGGACCCATCCTTGATTGTGTTGGAGTGTTAGTTGACAACCTCCAAGCCTCTTTTATTACTCTTTTACTTGTAGTAGGACTCTTAAGGTAGGAGTTGGAATGTTACTCTAACTCTTGGATAACTCCTTAATAAAAACTTTCTAAAACCCTAAATTGAGAACCCTAGAAGCTCTGACATGTTTGGAGAGAGAGAAAGAGAGTTGGAACAAGACTGAAGGAAGAAGAAGAGGAAGAACTACCATTGAAGGTCCTCCCTCAAGCTTCTTGTTGTATCAATAATTGGAAAAGCTCTAAGGTAACCATTATACCATTCTTTCTTTACCTAGAATGACCCTATTGTGATCTTATGAGGTAGAGCCCAACCTCTGATCTGTGGGAATCATCATTCCCATTTGCCATTGCTGACCAGCAAGGTAGAATTGTTAATAATGAACCAATATAGCTAACTAATGTAAAAGTACGAATATAGATCATTATATTGAATTATGGTATTGAATTATTGTTGGAAAGTAGTCGTTAATATAGTACAAACCCTTCGAAACCCTCTGGAATTGCCCTCGACCCCATGCCATGGAGATCGGATCAAATCATTATTAGTTTGTGATTCACATGAAGTATCTGAAGATGATTCACATGATTCTTCGTGTGAATGGGATGATTGTCTTTATAGCTAAGGGACAAGCTTTTGTAAAGATGTGAAGACGTTTTTATCTGAGAGATAAGATTTCATTAAGACTTATTTAAGTTTCATTTTAGTTATATACTATGTTTTCGGATGATGTTTGATCCATGATGGTTTTATTTGAATATTGATTACTTGATAGTATTTTATGTATGTCATGGTTTCCAAATAGATAAACTTTTATGGTATATATCTATCACAGTTGGACATGGCTTCTGGTTTTATTTATTGATTTTTGCTATTATTCTGATTTGCCTCTGATTTTCCCATTAGTCTGTGTTGTGATTGATGGAAGAGTTGTGATTTGTAAGTACTATGAACGGATTCTGGTATGGAAGTACTTGCACTGTGAGGAACCCATGGTCATACCAAAACACCGTGGTTTTGGGGTGTGACAGGTGCAGATCTAGAAGTCTCTCTTCATTTGAAATGCTAACTAAGTTTTTCACTCTTCTACAAGTTTTTGCAAATTTCTCATACAAAATCTCTCACCAACTCTCTTTACTTTACTTTGATGAATGATTATTGGATATAAGAGCCGCCACATGTTGGCCATCGAACCATTATGAGCCGAATCCCTCAGAGCCAGGCTAGGTTAGCCTTGATTGACCCTAACAATGGGGAGGGGAAGTTAGATTTAGGGGTTGGGTTAGGCTGATGAGAACAAGAAGAAAATAGGTCTAGGCTAGGTTGACCTCAGTCCAAGGCCTCAACCCTGGCTTAGTCTGGCCTGGACCTAACTTAGGGCCAGAAATTCCCAACCTTAACTCAACCTCAGGGCTAGGGTATCTCATCCTAGGCCCTGCTTGGGCTCAGGGCAGGCGAAAGTGGATTCGGGCTGACAAGGCCAAAATTGCACTATCTATAACCGCAACCACCCCATTTATTAATCGGTCTAGTTTGGTTTTGGGCTTAATCGGTTTTGTTAGGACAACTAGTGTGGTTAGTACATATTAGTGTTTAGTGGACTTAGTAATGATTCAGAGGCAAAAATATGGATTTTTTGCCATGTTTAACAACACATCCCAACTGATTTTTGCTACATGGTTGAGGATGCGACAATGGGTCGGACACATGTCAAATTTTTTCATCAAATTCAATCATATGGCAATTTGTATCCAATTATCCCATCTATATTGAACAACCAATAACTTTGGCTCATATCTTGGAATTTTTAGCCTTTTTTCTTCATGTCTAAAAGTCTAATGGGTAGTTTATCCATGTGATGGAGTCGAAAGAGTGAATATCTTATCCTGAGTATCAAGTATTCATGGAGGATTTCCCTCCTTTGCCGATGAGGGGAGGAAAGGAAGATGGTGCAGAAACAACTTATGAAGTGGTATGGTAGTTACTGAGAGTGGATGAAGGAGATCTTCGGCTAGAATCTTGGTAGATTGATGGGGCTGAGGTGTCCTTGGTGTTTGGTTCTTTTGATCTTGGTCCTTCATTTGTTGGTGTGGTAGTGTCTAAAGCTATGAGGTTGGATTTCAAGGGAGATGATGAGAGAGAGAGAGAGAGAGAGAGAGAGAAGGGGGATCATGGCAAAAAAAAAGGCTGCTATGATGATTCATGGAGTAATAAATTGTTTGGTGCCCCCTCTTGGGTTTCTGTTATGCCTTTAAATCCTCACTTTGTCCCTCCTTATAGAGATGGAGAATTTGTCATAGGGAAATACCTTGTGGAGGCATAGTCAATGAGGAGGTGAAGAATGACACCTGGTTAGGTTCTTCATTGGTAAAAAGCCAGCATTCCCAGTTGTTAAATCAGCTCTTGAATGACAACGGAGAATTAGAGGTTCTGTATAGACTTTTCTTCTAATAAATGGATGCTTTTTGTTTAAATATTTTGATGCACTGATCTTGAGAGAGTTTTTGAAAAGGGTGTTTATTTCATTGAGGGTAAACTAATTTTATTCAATATGTGGGAGAGGAACCTTCAAATCGGCAACAATGGGGTGAAAGCAGTTCCTATGTGGGTGTCCCTTCCTGGGCTTCCTTTGCACTCGTAGATCCATGATGCTTTTAACATTATTTGCTTAATTCTTGGTCGCCCTCTATGCTGATAGGATTACTATCCCTAAAGAGACTCGCTTATGCAAGGGTGTGCATAGAATTTGATGGAGATAATGTTAGGGATGATCAAATTTTAATTGAAGATGATTAGGAGAATAAATTTCTTCAAAAGGTCCAGTATGTTTGGAAGTTGGACCGGTGCTTGGTATGTAAGGTTTTTGGGCATACAACAATCTTTTAAAAGGCAATTCCTAAGCAAATGAGGTGGAGAGTTAAATCCAAGGGATATTTTACAAAATGAAGTTACAGTTCTAGGGGTTGTATTATCTTTCACAAAAAAGGAGGATGGTGGTTCTGGGCTATCATTGAGGGTGCTACTGAGGAAAGAAGATGATGAGATTGTTGTTTTAGGTTTCGACACTGGGGAGGTGAATCAGTGTTTCTTCAAATTTTACCCAACTCAGACGACAATCTGAAGTGTCACAAAACAAATGTAGCCACACAAGCGTGTGCACAGTTACTTCACAACCACAACATGGCTAAGCCAACCGGTATCTGCACACCCATCCTGTAAAACCAATAACACTCCAAAACATCCACAAGCACAATCACACAACATGCAAATTATGTGGTTCACCTTCACATTGTGTGAAGGCTAATTCACTGAGTAATGCTCCTCTTGGGCCTCATATTTACTTAATACACTTCTCTTTAAGTTGCTACAACAACTAAGGTGCCACAACACCTTCTTAAATCCTTGATAGTAAAAATGATAAAGCTACAACCCCTTACCAGACAAGCCCCAACATGCCACAAAATATAATCACCAATTTTATAAGATATTACAACACCCTCCTAAAAATACAAGCAACTAGCTCTAATAGGACTTTTCACAAACACTAGTCCTATTAGGCATCTCAAGGATGAGTATCTTGATGAGAGAATTACCTTTGGAGCATAATTCAATTGTTAGAAGCCACCTTGCCGTTGATGTGGCACAAATCCTCCCTTTGAAGCATCATCCAAGCTTCCATACTTATAGAGGCATTCTCACAAACACTTGGTGGGTGTCTGACGCTTTCAAGGCACTTAAAATGCCTTTTAAAATCTTTCTTTTTGTTTTTCAAGGCCACACTAAAAAAGTTGGCTTCAACACCCTTTTAAATGAGTCAGAAATTCTTAAATAAGTTCTAACCATTGATCTGGGAACAGTACAACACATTTGGATGCCCAGATTAAAAGAAGCAACTTATAGTGACATTCTGTCATGTCACTACTTAAAGTGGTGATATGTCGCTGTTTAATGGCTTCAATATAAGCCGTTAGATTTGCCCTCAAAAGATCGGGTGAATTAGGAGCCGTTAGTTCTTGACGTAATTTAAACAACCACGAGTTGAATGTGAACCAGAGAGATGGAATCTTTTGCTAATGAACCATGTACATATGCAATAGACAATCAACCTTTAGCTCAATGCATTACAGCATACCATATTATCTTAAGATAACCAATTAACTTATGGGTGGGAGAATCTGACAGAACAGTGGCTTTTCGGCTTTGTGCGCCTTAATTTACACCGACAGATTAGCATAAGAATGATGTGGTTCTCCATAGGCCATAGATCTTGATTCACCTTCTTCATATCTAGATGAAAATGCCCCTTAAAAAGCATAAAATGGTCTTTGTAACATATTCAAATGAATAAAATGTCACACCCCAATTCTGGACTAACCAGTGATGTGATGAACCGTCATAAGAACCAACGGTTCAAATCAAGATCTCGTATAGGCTGTGCCAACCATGTTAACCAAAACACATTCCACAGTAATAATCAGAGGTAATAAAATAATAGCGAAAGTCTTTATTAATAATGAACTGAGTGTTTACAATGATAAGAAGATAGTAAACCAGTTGTCTCCAAGTAACCACAACATAACTACTACAAATACCAAATACGAAGTTAACTACTAAGCGTAAACATAGTTGAGACACTCGCTTGATGAATCATATTCATCCTCCACAGCTTGCACATCCATAATCGCCACGTGTCTATACATTGGCGCATTCATGTAGTCTTCAACAGTATTACCTGCATCATTAGAAACTAAAAATAAAAAGGTACCGTGGGCTGAGCTCATAACCTAGCTTAGTGAGAAAACAAAACAATGCAACAAACATATGCATGTATTCAATTCATATCTTTGGTCTAATTTCTAAGTTTGCAATGTGCAATAGAAAGGATTAGCGGTCACCACACCTCTATACACGAGTGTGTGAATCCGTCCAATGGATCAAACACCATTGCCATCTCACATGCACCCACCATGGAATAGAGATAGAGCTAAAGTGTCTAGATCATACACTGCCAATACTACCCCTGATGCCCTACCCGTACCAACACGTAAGCCCCTGTTAATGAGGGCTTACAAATTGGGTTCGCAACTAACCAATTCTAATGCCATCCAGTGTATCCAAGGCCTTATCCTAGCATCCCTCAATATGTCCATAGAGATAGAGCTAAAGCCCTCCGACAGAGTCGAAGACCACACGATCGGAGACCACACGATCGGAGACCACCTCTCCTGATGCCTTACGACGTAATAGTTCTGCTAAGGTAATGGTGATACGACGATGTTAGTGGGCAAGACTTGAGTAGAGATAGATCTAGAGTTTGGTGACTAGGCTGAACCACAATGCCACGTCCTCCCCTTGATGCTCCACTCACATCCAATACACTAATCATACACATAATCACATGCCTATTCTTAGCATCATCATCATCATGTTATAAATAGATAGAAATAAATATGCATGAACAGAAATAGCAACAGTATTGGATGACATGTAAGATGCACATTATAAGCATACAAGCATAGAAACATTTATTGCATTGGACAAATAAAGTAAAACAGGTAGGATTCAAGTTTACCATGTTACAGTAGTCGAAAACTTTGTTTGGTCTCAAAATATACTTGCTATTATCTTAAGGTCGACACTTGTGGTCAACCCTATGGTCTCAATATATGCGACCATACGACGTACGGTTGATACCCTATGGTCGCACTATATGCCACCGTACCTGCGACCATACATTTCCTGAATTCTTTTCTAATGGCTGTGGTTGACTCTCTTCTCACCCTATGGTCAACCATAACTGCGACCATACGTAGTCAGGTTAATTTTACTTCTCATACGAGTTCTTCCTCTTGGCTCATCAATGGGATTAATCCTAAAAATCATTCTATGGCCTTTAATCACAGTTTATCCTTATCAATTATCCCTACCTTAGTCTCTATGGTTTCCCATAGAAAATTTATAACCGAATCACTGTATTAGGTTCTATATATCAATTTAAAAATAACCTATTCCATCTGATCTACCCTACAGAGTCAAGTCCATGCCTTAAGCTTGTTGTAGAGAGATAGAACTCTTCTCTGCAAAAACCTTCTCTCAACCTTCTTCTCTAAATCACCTTCTCATCCTCTTCCTCTCTCTCTTTCTCTCTTAGGTTTAGAGTTTCAATTTGGGTTCTAAAAGAGTGAGAGAGGCTAAGGGACGTTCTTTATATAGAGGAAAACCTCCATATAGAGTCCTCTTTTAAGTAGGAAAGAGTCCTCCTCAAATTACGAAAGTTTCCTAAATACGGAGTCGGTTCTGGGTTCATACGGTCGATCGTGCTGTCCATAATCTGTCAACCATACAACCAAAACATGCGACCATACATTGTGCAGTCACAACTTAGTCGACCATACAATCGACCATATCCCTCAAAAATGTCACCATATGTCCAAAATTTACTGGTTTTTAGTTTTTAACTAGTTGCTTCTACACAAACTTAAACAGTCAACCACACCAACTAAATTTGACTTATTGCTTACCTCATCTTGTGGTTTCTTCACACAATTGGTTTACTTGAGCCGATTATGATGGAATCACTTCACGAGAACGTAAGGTTAGGCTGAGTTCATGGTGTGTGGGTTTTACAACTCCACCACCCTTAATAGAAATTTCATCCTCGAAATTTGGACACACAGATCTTATACAAAATGAGTCTAAGGACGCAAACTTCTAATAAACTTTTTTTTTGCCAGAAGTCCAAGAGATTGTATT
>CM053266.1:9837954-9883386 GCA_028583415.1 Protea cynaroides | reverse complement strand
AAAAATAAAAGAAAACAAAGCCTTAATAAGATGAAAAACCCCCACCTTCGGCATTGCCATCAACATGGGCCATCCTAGGCTAATACATTAACTATTTGAATCTATAACGTAGTCTGTGGGAAGCATCCCACACCACCTCTTTAGAAATTATATCAGGACAGTAAGATCATACATAAGATTGTCTATCCTGAGCCACTTTCTGAGATAGTATGTCAGACACCACATTAATTTCTCTGAAGCAATGTGAATATCTGACATTATAACTTGCAATCTTGCATGCAATAGCTCTCCATTCCTATAAACACATCCACGGTAAGTTGTTTTTCTTAATTATGTCTATTATTGACCTTGAATCTGATTCCAACCAGATATTTCAAAACTCAAGGTTCACAGCTTCAGATAGGCCTTTCAACACACCCTTCAGCTCAGTTACATAGTTTGTTGCAATGCCAACTAACTCTGCAAAGGCGAAGACAACCGATCCTCTACTGTTCTAATCACTCCTCTTGTTCCTGACCAACCTAGGTTACCTAAGCTGCAACCATCAGTGTTCACTTTGCACCAGTTTGTCATTGGATGCCTCCAAAACATTTCCTCCACCCTTACACATGTCCTAGGAATTGTTTTTAAACCCAGCACAGAACAATTCTTAGGTCGTTAGTTGAGCTTACCACACATGGCTTCCTAATAGAAAAATCAACACATCCTCTTTTGATTCTTGCACAAACCGAAGCTAGATTAGACCTCACATTCCTGTGCAAAGCGTGGTTTCTTGCTGTCCATATGGCCAATATAGAAATAAAGAAGCTCCCTTTCCATACCTACTGCAATGGTGCAACCAACACCTTCCTTTGCCACCACTCAAATAAGTTAGCACCGAAGTCAAAGAGAGGAATATTCATTCCAAAGATCAGTCCAATCTCCTTCCAGACAGATCTAGTGACCGAACATTGATAGAAAAGATGCTTAAAGTTTTCCTCCTCTTTCCAACATAGAGCACATGCGAAGCAATCTGGACCCTAATTTTTCTCAGAGAATCATTAGTAGCACGCCTCCGACGGCACCATCTCCATCCAAACCATGCTGTCCTTGGAGTTAGAAACTTATTCCAAATAGTTGAAACCCAGCTCGAAGTAGGGTGATGAGTCCTCAACAACTCCCAAGCAGATTTGATTGTAAACATACCTGAAGACTCCCCCATCCATACCAACCTATCCTCAGATCCATGAGACAAAGGAATAGACTTTGTTGCATCAAAGTACAATTGTAGTACAGGAGAAACTACATTTGGCCATTCCCACTTAGATTCTCTTATGAAATGTAATAAAGTCTAACTCTTTTTTTTTTACAAATCGAGCTGTCTAGAGCTAATCTCTCCATCAAATAGAAGTCACCGAACTAATTGTCTATCCATACATTAATATGACTTTCATCTCCAATAAGCCACCTTGAATGCTTAGCTGTTCAATCCCACACCTTTTTGATACTACACCAGACTGGTGAAGTGCACTGTGGTCTATGAACCATACCATCCTTGGACAAATAATGACCCTTCATAAAGCATGCATATTCTAAAGTATCATATTGTATCCTCCATGCCATTTTACACAATAGGGCCTCATTAACATGAGATAAAAAGCAAATACCTAGACCTCCCTCCATCTTTGGTTTACACATAGTGTCCCACTTAATAGTAATGGCTTTCCTTTTTTCTGGATCCACAGACCAAATAAAGTTCCTCATATACCCTTTTGCCAGCTTAATCAAAGACAGAGGTCAGTTATATAAACAAAAGGAATAAGTCAACATATTCCCAAGAATAGATTTGACAAGTTTAACCCTTCCTGCATAAGAGAGGAGTCGTCCCTTTAAGGGGCTGAACATTTTACAGAATATGTCAAGTAATGGATTAAAGTACTCCCTTTTAATCCTTCCATTAAATAAAGTCACTCATAAATAGGTAGTGGGGAAGTTCACTTCCATAAAATTCAAGCACTTCAACATCTTTTGCTTTCTGGCATTATTGTAAACATGCATGAAGAACACTTTACTTTTAGCTAGACTCACCTATTGCACTCCAAACTCATGATACATTGCCAAAAATTTCTTCAACCGTCTACAAGATGAAACTGATGCTTTGAAGAAAATGAAAATATCATCAACAAATAAGAGGTGGGTAGGAGCCACGACCCATCTTCCCCTAAAGACTGGTTCAATGAGACTTTTTTCCTCCGTACTCTTAATCCCCCTAGACAAAACTTCTTTTGCTAACACAAACAGAAGAAGGAAAAGAGGATCCCCTTGTCTTAAGCCTCTTCTAACCCCAAAAAGCCAACTGGCCCTCCATTAACCATCACTGACATCCTTGCTGATTTTAAGAGATCTCTTACTCTACTGATAAAGACCTCTGAAAAGCCAAATTTCTCTAAAACAGCAAACAATAAATCCCATTCAATTGTGTCATAGGCCTTATGAATATCAATCTTCAGAGCAAGATTACCTTCTTTCGTCTTTCTATGCATTAGGGACACCAGCTCAGATTCCATCCCTATATTATCATGAATCATTCTCCGTTTAACAAAAACCCCTTGTATAGTAGAAATAAACTTAACCAACATACCCAATCTATTGGCCAAAATTTTAGGCACAATTTTGTAAATAAAATTCCCTACACAAATTGGCCTAAGATCCGACAATTTGGTAGCCCCATCTCTCTTAGGAATCAAGTAAATAAAATTGTTATTCACCCCATTATGCATTCTCCCAGAATAAAAAAGTAGTTTATAGTTGCACATACTTCTTTTCTAACCAAATCCCAACAAGAATAGAAAAACTTACCTGAGTACCCATCAGGGCCAGGTGAGCTCTCTTGGTTCATGCCAAACACTGCACCTCTAATTTCATCATCAGAGGGAATCATATCCAAAGACATATTGTCCTCACTAGAAGCAATAGAAGGAATTACCTCCAAATAGTGATTAGCAGTAAGCAACCCTGAGCTTTTGTGAAAGTCTTCATAATAACTCAAGACATACTACTTGATATCCTCCTCAGCATCCAAAATAGTCCCATCTTCTTTATGAAGCACTCTGATCATATTTTTGTTCCTCTTACCCTTAACTTGAGTGTGAAAAAATTTAGAATTCTGATCACCTCCCTTCAGCCATTTAACTCTCCCCTTTTCTCTCTAAAGTGCCTCATGCAATTCACATACATCATCATGTTTTTTCTTCGGAACTACCTCCTGAGAACTCAGAAACTCATTACACCCCCCTATTTGAATAGTTTCCTACACATCATCTAAGGCAATTCTGGTTTCTCTAACCTCTTTATCAAGATGAGAGAAGTATTCCCTTGACCATACCCTTAACTGTTGTTTTAAAACTTTTAACATTGAGGTTAGAACATAGAAAGGCTTACTAGCAATAGGGGCCTTCCATACCTTTTCCACTACAACTCTGAATGACTTATGCTCCATCCAGAACCTTTGTACTTTGAAAGGGGAATTCATAGGCTTCGGAACAACAACACATCCAACCATGATTGGGGTATGATCAGACCCAACCTGAGAGAAAATCTCCCTCTCTGATAAGCATGTGGAAAAATATTTGACCATGGGCTATTTCCCAAACTCTGATCCAGAATAGCCTTGACATCTCCAATCACCCTATTGTTTTTCCATGTAAAATTCATACCATGAGAAGGAAGTTCATGCAAATCAACTGCATCAATGAAAGCTTCAAACTCATGAGCTGAAGACATAGAAAATTGTCCAGCGCCAGTTTCTCATGAGAGAACTGACAACAATTGAAATCACCTACAAGCAACCAAGGTTTTAAGTAGTTCCTTAGCTGAACCAACTCATTGCAGAGTTCTCTTCTAACAACTTTTTGATTATTCACATAAACAAAAGTAAACAACTGAGAAATGCCATCAACATTGACATCAATGGAAACCTGTTGTGAAGATGACAAAATAGATTTGCTTCTTCCAGCAAATCCAAATATTCGGCACCCTGTTTTGTTTTTCATTATGAATCAGATCAGATTCATAACTCTGTTTCTCCAACAACCCCCTTGGGAACTTCAAAGTGCTTACCATCGGTTCAACCAGTCCTATCACATCTGGACTCTGCTCTGCCAACATCAATCTCAACACCTGTCTCGACTTCTTATTCGAGACATCCCTTGTAAGACCCGCACGCTACAAACCCGGTCTAACCTTATGTTCTCGTGTCGTGACCGGTCTTCCCGTCATAATCGGCTCAAGTGAACCAATTGTATGAAAAAACCACAAGATAAGGTAAGCAACGAGTCAAATTTAGTTGGTGTGGTTGACCGTTTAAGATCGTGTGGAAGCAACCAGTCAAAAACTAAAAACCAGAAAATTTTGGTCGTGTGGTAGCAGTTTTGAGGGGTGTGGTTGATACGTGTGGTCGATATGTGTGGTCGATACATAAGATCACACATGAGACCACACATGAGACCACACAACGTGTGGTCGCATATTTTGGATGTGTGGTAGATGGATTCTGTGACCCCACGTGTGACCACACGATGCTGAACAGACTCTGTGTTTAGGAAACTTTCCTAATTTGAGGGGGGACTCTTTCCTAATTAAAGTGGGACTCTATATGAAGGTTTTCCTCTATATAAGGAACGTTCCTTAGCCTCTCTCACTCTTTTAGAACTCAAATTGAAAATCAAAACCAAAGAGAGAAAGAGAAAGGAAGCGAAGGAAAATAAGGAGATTTGGAGAAGAAGCTTGGAGAAGAAGGTTTTGAAGAGAAAAATTCTATCTCCCTACAACAAGCTTAAGGTATGGACTTGACTCTATAGCCTAGATCATATAGGGTCGGTTCCTTTTATCAAGTTGATGTGTTGAATCTAATGCAACGATTTCTGTTATGGAATTTCTAAGAAAAACCATGAGAAAATAGATTAGGGATAATGGTTAATGAGAAACTGTAAATAATGGCCATAAAATAATCATAGGATGAACCCAAGTGATGAGCTGAGGAATCGACTCAGGAAGAATTCGGATTGAAGATGAAAAAGTGACCAAACATCTTGTGGTTGCAGCCTGTGGTCGACCACAGGGTGACCAGAGGGTCGACCACAGTTATTCGGGAAGTTCCTAGGAAAGGTGTGGTCGCATGGTGTGGTCGCATAAAATGCGACCACAGGGTTCGACCACACAGTGTGTGGTCTCATATATTGTGACCATATGATCGACCACACGATAACAGCAAGCATATTTTGAGACCAAACAAGATTTTTGACTACTGTAACTTGGTAAACTTGAACCCTAACTTAAATACATTAATTGTTTAGGTTCCTATTAGATTCAAAGTGACTTCCAAAGCTTGGGAGAGGAACAAACATTGATCAAAGGTGAGGGAACAAGACCTAAATTAATTGACTAATAATAAACTGTTTTACTTATTGAGTCCAATGCCATGAATGATTCTATGATTGCTTGCTTGTAATGTGCATTTCACATGTCATCCAATATTCCTGCTATTACTGTTCATGCATATTTAATTCTATTTATTTATAACATGATGATGATGAGGATGTTAGGAATAGGCATGTGAATCTATGTGTATGGTTAGTGTGTTTGATGCGAGTGGAGCATCAGGGGGAGGACGTGACACTGTGGTTCATCCTGGTCACCAGACTCTAGCTCTATCTCTACTCAAGTCTTGTCCACTAACATCGTCGTATCGCCATTACGTTAGCAGAACTATTATGTCGTAGGGCATCAGTGGAGGTGGTCTCGGACCATTAGTCTCTGACTCTGTCGGGGGGCCTTAGCTCTATCTCTATGGGCGTATTGAGGGATACTGGGGTGAGGCTTTTGATACACTGTTTGGCATTAGGATTGGTTAGTTGCGAGCCCAGTTTGCAAGCCCTCGCCAATAGGGGCTTACGTGTTGGTATGGGTAGGGCATCAGGGGAAGTGTTATGCGGTATTTGATTCGGATACTTTAGCTCTATCTCTATTCCATGATGGGTGCATGTGGGACGGCAATGGTATTTGATCCATTGGGCGACTTCATACACTCATGTATAGAGTTGTGGCGGCCACCAATCCTTTCTATAGCACATTGCAAACTTATAAACCAGAACAAAGATATGAATTGAATGCACGCATATGTTTGTTGCATTGTTTTGTTTACTTACTGAGCTCAAGTTGGAGAGCTGACCCTCGCACGTGTAATTCTTTTTAGTTTCTGATGTTGCAGGTATTACAGTTAAAGATTATATCGACACGCCAATATATGAACAGGTGGCGGCTATGGATGAGCAAGCTGTGGAGGACTATTATGATTTGTTAAGCGAACGTTCCAACTATGGATACACTTAGTGTTTAACTTTCGTATTTGGATACTTGTAATATGTATTAAATTATGTTTTGGTTACTTTGAGATAACTGAAATATTAATTATTTATCATGATTAGACCTCAGTTCATTATTAATAAGACTTTCACTATTTACTTTATTATCTCTGATTAATGTGGAATGTGTTTTGGTTTAACATGATTGGCTAGCCTATATGAGATCTGGTTGAACTGTTGGTTCATAGACGGTTCATCACACCATTCTGGTTGGTTCAGAATTAGGGTATGACAACTTGGTATCAGAGCTCTCAGGCCTTGCCCATCAAACTTGAATACTTCCACTAGAGTCTATGAACTGAGTTAGGATAAATTAAAAGTTTTAATACAAATACACCATAAGCACCTGTGTTGGTTGAGACATAACTTAAACAAGACAATAATGTACATATAAAAGGTGAAACCATATGTATACATAGACATAAAAAGAAAATCTAAATGTATCATAATAAACAAATAATATAGGGTATGATCTATAAGTCGGGCAGTTGTCTAAGTATACAAAGGATATAGTACAGTAGCAAGAAGGGGGCATCTATAAAGTAGGAAATTGGAATACCGAGTTGGTACTCACAAGATGTGAAACCCGATGTATGACAGAGGAAGAAGAAAAATGGCTAGTAACGCCTAAATCCCTATAGAGGTAAGGGGAAAGATCTCAGACTAAATCCAATAGAGATAAGAGAACAATGGCCATACACAAAAAAATGAGAGTAACTATAAAAGAAGATAAAGCTATACTCCTGGGTGACGTAAGACTCAGAGTGAGATCCACCACACACTGATCCATTGCCCGCTAAGCATTAAGAAGAGGTTGTAACTTGACCCCACCACTATCTGGGTCATGAACGGGTAGTTAAAACTCATCTGAGCATATGCTAAATAATGATAATCAGATTGGAACAAATCAAAGGAGGTAAGCATCCAGGCCACTCTAGCCAATCTACCTGGACTACTAAGTGCCTTGGCTACAGTTGTAATAAATTTGGCCTGATAAAATGCAAAAACAACAACAGATGATACCGGCTATGTAAGTTGCCATGCAAATCACTATCCAAGTTGCCAATGCTACATCAACACCTCTGGGTCAAACCAAGTACGATACCAATTGGTAGCAACACTGTACCCCCAACACCTGTTAGCTATAACACAGTGCCTACCATACAGTAAATCCCAGAACACACACCCTAGTGCAGAAGCTTGTGCACAACAAGCAGTGTATCAAGGTGGTTACCCTTATCAGCCATCGATGTATGGGATAGCTGCATCATGGCAGAATAATCCAACATGGGTTGAGGAATATTTTCTGAAGATGAAGCCATAAGCGTTTCAACAAAGGATCAAATCTTATGGCCATATAACTAGATAGGTTTATATAGGATGTAGTGCATTATTGATTTACTCTTATGATTATAGAAGATGCACATACCGGATTTTAAATTCTCGTGTCTTAACAGGATACCTTCTCAATTCAACCTATCAATTGGAGTTATAGATATTGTTTCCCTAGAATTAGTCTTGATTATACTAATCTAAGCTACCCTTATGATCGAAAACATGAATACAAAACTGAATGATTAGTTAAAGGTTTAATCATTCTGAATGTACATCTTTCGATTTTATACCTGATTTATTGATGTACCAAAACTTTCTCCAGATTTATTCCTGTAGTGCCTCGACCAATGACATTATATGCTCGATAGAACCTATAACCATGAGGTTAAGAGCTGTAGAACCTCTATTTCCATGTATTCAGACCACTGTGCAACTTAATGACCTTTGGATGACGGTTGGATTACCATAGATTTACTCCTGATCCTTTAAACCTAAGTTTACTAGATAAAGAAAGTGTTTATCATTATACTAAATCGAAAGAAGGAAATGAATTGTGTTATCCCCAGGTTGACACTGAGAGGGGGGGGGGGGGGTGAATCAGTGACCACTAAAAATCCTTTTCCACTATACTGGTTTGGTCTGCTGCTATGGACAATGTTGCCAAGAGCTGTTGATCAATTTGTGCTATGTTGCCTTGAGCTGATTACTTGAGACTTTCTCACAGACAATCTGTCAAACACATTTTGTGCACACACCAACCACACACCCACAGGTATCCATACCAGGGGCTTGGCCTGCCAAGTGTGTACACCCAGACCTGCAGCACACAGACTTCTAATCCATACTCATAAGCACATACATAGGACACACAATATAACGTGGTTCACCAATCACACACTATGATGGCTACTCCATGGGGCAATACCCTAACCAGGGTTTCGTATATACCCAATACTCAATAGAAATGCTACGGTTGCAACCACAACCCCGATGCTACAACATCAACTGCATTCACAGCTACAACTGTGTCCTAGGCACCAACCCCAACTCCAGTCAAGCACCCACTTGACAGGTCATACAATATGTATATCAAATGATTACAAACCCTTCCCATATAGCACTGATACAGTAAATAGGATTTGTGTGCGAGTTTACCTCCTGGTTTTGCTCACTACTAATGCAAGCCTCTCTATGCAAGCATCTTGGCCTCCTCTCAGGCTCCACAGCTCATTCTTCACCACGAAGACTCCATTGGACACTCACAGCAGGTCCACACACTCTCTTCAAGCTTCAACGAAGCTTTCATGGCCTCACACCACCATTAAGAGTCTCTCTCTCTCTTGGAGAAGCTTCAATGAAGGGTTTCCTTTGAAATCACCATTAGAGGCCTTCTACTCGAGCTCAAACCACTGCCCAAGTCTTCTACTCCAAAAATCCTTCAATTTGACATATTACAGGCCTTGATCCGACATCGGATGGCCGAGATATCATCAAAAGAAGTTTGGTGAATGAAAACATTCCAAATGGAATATTTTTCCTTGATTTCGTGTGCCACGACGCACCATAACAACGCCGCGTCTGACGTACGTACACTGCTTGTCGATCTCTGATTGGCCGAAAGGGTATCAATGTTTTCAGGCCAGTGGATCAATCTGCAAAAGGCGGGATCTCTTCTGGACCATTAGATCGGTCAGATCCCGTCACCAAAGCTTGGGATGTGCCACAGCCTTCGGATGCGCATCTTCTACGCATGCGCACCTCCTGGGTGAAACACGGTATCATGGGTTCGGCTCCATGCGGCGCGAACCACTTTATTACACTGTCTCTAGCCAATCAGGATGCTCGCGATGGACTTTGGGCGTGATTTCTACGCAACACCAGATCCTGCCTTTTTGTAGGCCTTTGATCTGGAATATAACTGACGTGGCTTGATCCGAGCCACCCATACCGAATATGCTCTCATTCAAAAGGACCAAAATACCCCTGATAATTTATCTAATGGCCTCTGTAACCATTAGTATCATCTGCAGGGTTTTGGACTCCAGTAGGGTCCAAAAACCCTGCTCCATTGCGGCAAATCATCGAACACTTGAGGTGCATGCCGATGCCCCTGCCCAGGCTTACGGCACTGGCTTGCGGCGTGCGCACGGTAATGTTGCTGCTTGCGCTGCTGCATTGTGCTGCTGCTGCTTGCGGCATGGCATGGCATGCACGCTGCTGCGCTGTGCTGCTGCTGTGCTGCTTGCTTGCTTACGGCATGGCATGACATGGCCTTGCGCTGTGCTGCCTCCATGTGCACATGGCCTTGGCATGCTGGCATGGCTTGCTGGCCTGGTGCCGCGGGCATCTGCCATCCGTGCCTGGGCTGGCTACCATGCTGGCCTGGCCACCCAAGGTGGGACCCACCTGGTCCCCACCCATTCTCTTTCCTCTTTTTCTCTCCTCTATTTTCTCTCTCTTCTTTCTCTCTCTTCAGCTGGACTTTCTCATCAGTTGGGCTTCATTCTCTTCGGCTGTTGCATCAACCCAGTCACCTTGACTGATGGAGAATCCTATAGACACTCTCTCTCCTCTATGTCACTCTCTCTGCTAAGGTTTCCAACAATGACAACACTTACTGCACTGTCTGGACAGGGTTTCAACAATCTCCCCCTTTGGAATTGTTGGCAACAAACCTCCCCCTTTTTAGGTATCTCTCTCAATGTGACACAACCTTCTTGCCATCTTCTCCCCCTTTGACAACAAGTCCCAAAGGATGAATGAACTCCCCCTAGGAATGCTCCCCCTTCATATCAACTCCCCCTACATAGCCTCATCTGTAGGAGTGCCCACCGCATCTTTCCAATCCTACAGATGAAAGATGATGCTATGTAGTCAGCACACATGTGCCATCTACAATGTGCTCAGAGTCACTACTCTTAGCTGAGCTCTGAGTTTCTCAAAAGAGTCTTTTGGAAGAGCCTTGGTGAAGATGTCTGCCACTTGATCTGCTGTAGGAACAAAGTCCAATCTCACTTCCCCTTCAAGCACTTTCTCCTTCAAATAGTGATACCTGAAATCAATGTGCTTGGTCCTTGAGTGTTGCATAGGATTCTTGGATATGTTGATGGCATTCATGTTATCACATTTGATGACCACTGGCTCTTCACAGATAACACTGAAGTCTGACATTTGTCTTTTCATCCAGATTACCTGAGTGCATGTAGCTGCTGCTGCAATGTACTCTGCCTCTGCTGTAGAAAAGGAAACAGACTCCTATTTCTTGCTGTGCCATGCTACTAAGCTCTCTCCCAAAAAGAATGCACCACCACTAATGCTCTTTTTGTCATCAATGCTACCAGCCCAGTCTGCATCTGAAAATGTTGTCAAGGTGAAACTTCTAATCTTTGGATACCACAATCCATAGTCTGTTGTGCCATTTAAATATCTGAGTATCCTCTTTACTACCAGCAGATGAGTCTCCTTTGGACAAGCTTGAAATCTGGCCACCAGACATACTGCTTGCAGAATATCAGGTCTTGAAGCTGTCAAGTACAGTAAACTACCAATCATTGACCTATACAATGTCTGATCAACTATTGGGGAATCATCTTCTGAACTCAGCTTGATATTCACTGTCATTGGTGTCCCCACTGGTTTACAGTCCTCCATCACAATTTTCTTCAACTTCTCCTTGGTATACTTCATTTGATAGATGAAGATGCCATTTTCTCTTTGATGAATTTGCAGTCCCAGAAAGTAAGACATCTCTCCAAGCATAGACATCTCAAACTCTGTTCTCATCCTCTCAACAAACTGCTTGCAAAGCTTCTCACAGTGACCCCCAAAGATGATGTCATCCACATAGACCACAACTACTAGTTGACTGCTGTCTTCTGTCATGACATATAGGTTACTGTTCACAACTCCTCTTCGCAGACCCAACTTATGTAGATATGTGTCAAGTCGTTCATACCAAGCTCTTGGAGCTTGCTTTAACCCATATAGAGCCTTCTTCAGCTTGCAAACCATATCTTCATCATTACTGAGTTGGAACCCTTCAGGTTGCTCTGTGTACACTTCCTCTTCTAGATTGTCATTCAGAAATGCAGATTTCACATCCATTTGATAAACCTTGAATCCTTTGTGCACAGCTAATGCTAAGAACATTCTGATAGACTCCAGCCTTGCCACAGGTGCAAAAGTCTCATCAAAATCAATTCCTTTTACTTGAGCATATCCTTTGCATACAAGTCTGGCCTTGTTTCTCACAACCTGGCCTTCTTCATTTAATTTGTTCCTGAAAACCCACTTTGTGCCAATCACATTTTTGTCTGCTGGTCTAGGAACTAGCTCCCAAGTGTTGTTCTTTTCAATTTGGTCAAGCTCATCATTCATAGTTTTCAACCAAAATTCATCATTGCTAGCCTCATGTACAGTTTTAGGCTCTATCTCAGATAATAATGAATAAGTTGTAGCTTTTATCCTTCTGGTTTGTATGCCTACATTTGGATCTCCTATCACTTGATGATTAGGATGAATTTTCAACCATCTGTTGTCTCTTGGTCTGCCATTTTTCTGCATGTCAGTGTGAGTCTTTTGTACTTCAGATTCTTCTTCATGACTGATAGAGTATCATCTTCATCAAGTTCTTCAAGAATGGACCCTTTTGGTTTAGCCCCCTTTTGATTCCCTATATTCTCATCAATCTTCATATCTGAGCTCTCAACAATTCTTCCTAGTCTCTTGTTGTAGTAGCACCTGTATGCCTTACTTTTAAAAGAGTACCCAAGAAATATGCCTTCATCAGCTCTGTCATCAAATTTGCTAAGATTTTCTTCCTTTCTCTTAATGTAGCACTTTGTACCAAAGACCCTGAGATACTTCACTGTAGCTTTCCTCCCAAACCACAATTCATAAGGTGTTTTGTTCTCATAAGGCCTTAGAAGACATCTATTGGTGATATGCACTGCAGTATAGATACATTCTCTCCAGAAATGCTTTGCTATGTTATTTTCTGCCATCATAGTTCTAGCCATTTCTTGCATAGTTCTATTTTTTCTTTCAACTACTCCATTTTGTTGAGGTGTTCTGGCTGCTGAATGTTGAATTCTGATTCCACTTTTACTGTAGAAGTTTAAGAATTCACTCAATGTAAATTCTTTGCCTTGATCAGACCTTAAACACTTAATTGTGTTTCCTGTCTCATTTTCCACTTTCTTCTTGAATGCTTTGAACTTGTCAAGAGCTTCAGTTTTGTCCTTTAGAAACATCACCTGGGTCATTCTAGAATACTCATCTATGAACAAGATGAAGTATCTCTCACCTCTTATGGCCTGTGTTCTCATAGGTCCACACAAGTCTGTGTGTATCAAGTCAAGTGGTTTACTTGAATGGTACTCCTTTGATTTATAAGTAGCTCTTGCCTGCTTACCCTTCTGACATGGACCACATACATGGCTCTCTGGAGTCTTTACTTTGGAAAGATCTCTCACTGCTTGCTCCTTGCTAATTTTGGTTAAAATTTTAAAGTGAATGTGTCCCATTCTTCTATGCCACAACCAATTTTCATCTTCTTGAGTTATCATGCACTTGTTGATGGCATCTGTCAACACATACAGATTTCCAACTGTTCTTTCACCAGCAGCCACTGCCTTTACTATTCCAACCTTGTGGACAACAAAACCTTCATTGTTGAAAGTGATCTCATGTCCTTGATTACATATCTGACTCACATTGAGTAAATTATGTTTCAGCCCATTAACATACAAAACATTGTGGGACTTTATCTTCCATTGATAAAGTTCACTGGACCTCTTCCTTCAACTCTGGTACCTTTTTTATTCCCAAATTTCACTGTTCCTCCTTCTGCTGCATCGAGGCTTGTAAATTTTTCTTTGTTGCCAGTCATGTGTGTTGAACATCCACTATCAAGAATCCATGGAGATTGTTTTCCTTTGTTTGCTTTAAGTGCTGCTTGCACCAACAAAGAATTGTTCCTTTTCTTCTGTGATTTTTCCACCCATGTAGCCTTGTCTTTCACTGTAATAGGCTTCCTTGTATTTCTTACCATTTCATTTTCTTCTTTTCTCTGAACTGGTTTTTTTGGAGGATCTTTTCTTTCCTTCCTCTTAGCTTGCCTTTGAGATGGAAGGATTGTTTTGTAGTTTCTGGCTATATGCCCAAGTCTTTCACATCTATAGCATATTACTCCCTCATCAGCAAGAGGAGCAAATCTATTTCTGTCAACGAACACTGGAGGTCTTTGTTTGTCTTCTACATTCTGCCACTCTAAGCCCATAGGCATTACAACCATAACATTATCCTCTGAATCTGATTCTCTGTACCTGCTTGTTTCTCTGAAACTGACCATTCCTCTGGAACTGACTTTGTTTTCTCTGACTGCCTTGCCTAACTGTCTTGTAGCCCTCTTCATCATTCTTGCTTTTAGTAGCTCTCATAGCTAGTGGTTCCTTCTGCTTTTCTATCACAAACATAATGGGATTACTTGCAGATCCCTTTTCTCTTATCTCCTCAGATAGCTGCTCAGTGTATCCAAGTCCAGATTTAATATGAGAGGATCTCTGGTAACTCAGAATCTCATCAAGGATGTTGTCTTCCTCCTTATCTTCATCTTCAGAACTGCTGCTTTCTTCATCTTCCTGTAACCTGACATTCTTATCTTTTGACTTTAGAATGGTTACATGAGGGGCTTTTGTAGTAGCTTCAGCATGATTTTTCTTCTTTGTAGACTTGGCCAAATCTACCACAAGTCTTACAATTACTTCCTCAAGCTTCTTACACTCAAAAGTCTTTGGTGTAAGATCATTGTCAAGCTCATCAGCAATTATTTTTGCTTTCCTGAGAGTCTCCATAATTTTAGCATTTATCTCCTTTGCTTGGTTGAGTTGCTCATTCAAGTTTTTGTTCTTCTTTCTTTTTGACTTGAGCTCTGTGAGTGCAGAACGCAGCTCTGCTTCAAGATCTGGATTGTCATCTTCTTCAATTCTTTTCTTGACATTATGACCTTTCCTTTTTGTTGTTTCACTCCCTGTAGGAGTCTCTTCAATTCTTGCCATAAAGAGAATATCATCATCATTTTCATCTTCAGACTCATCAGAGAGATCATCATGCTTTGACAGATAACTTCTCTTTCTTGGAATGAATTTCTAATTTCCTTTCTTTTCTTGGCTTGTCACACCCCAATTCTACACTATTCAGAATGATGTGATGAACCGCTAATAAACCAACGGTTCAACCAGGATCTCAAATAGGCTATCCCCGCGTTATCCAAACTCACGCACATCCACAATCATAATCAGAGTAAATACACAATAGCGAAAGTCTTATAATAACATGAACTGAGAAACTAAATGATATTAATAATTTAATAGCAAATTATTCTGTTTTCAACTAAGACATAATTAATTATCAAATACATGTCTTAATAAATCCAATCAAGAACCTATAAAATATCTAATCAAATACACACGAGTTGCACTCGCAAGAGGAGTCGTGTGTATCCACTTCAGCTTCCGCTTCTATTGCTGCAACATTTTCGTACGTAGACGCACTCATATAGTCTTCAATGGTATAACCTGCATCATCAGCTAAAAATATTCGACGTGGAGGGGTGAGCACACATCACGGCTCAGTGAGTAGCCAAAACAATGCAACAATACATATGCATGCAAAAAGTCAATTTATATCTTTGGTCTGGTATATAAGTTTGCAGTATGCAATAGAAAGGTTTAGGTAGCCAAAGGTCGCGTTTATTGACTCCGCCTCTATACACGAGTGTGTGACGTTACCCGAAGATCACGTTTATCGTCAACTCACATGCACCGAATCATGAACATTATATAACAAAGGTTACATTTATTGCTATATAGTGCCATACCAACACGTAAGCCCCTGTTAGCGAGGGCTGCAAACTGGGCTCACAACTAACCAATCCTAATGCCAAAAGTGTATCCAAGGCCTCACCCCAGCATCCCTCAGAATGTCCATAGAGATAGAGCTCAGGCCCCCCGGTAGAGTCAGAGACTACAAGGACCGAGACCACCTCCCCTGATACTCTACGACATAATAGTTCTGCTAAAGTAATGGTGATACGACAATGCCAATGCACAAGACTTGAGTTAGAGATAGAGCTAAAGTGCTGAGATCCGCCAAAGGTTAACGTTTATTGACGTTTTCATCACACCTCCCCTGATAATCGCTCGCATCAAGCACATCAACCACACACATATAAGCACATGCATATTCCTATCATCATCATCATCATCATGTTATAAACAATAAAGTAAATATGCATGAACAAGTAATAGAAATATTGGATGGCATGCTGTATGCACATTACAAATATATTCGCATAGAATCAAGCATGGCATAGGACTCAAGAAATAGAAAACAGTTTTTGTTATTAACCAATTTAGTTTGGGGTTCTGGTTCCTCACCTTATCTTGCTAATAGATACTTTTCCAAGCTTTAGAATCACCTTTACAGTGTTATTATATTGCTAGAAGACCTAACAAAGTCGATAGAATTTAATTAGAATTTATTTAGAATTTAAAAACTACTCTGTTAACTGAGGGTCGGAGGTAGGGTCGGAGTCAGGATCGACCCTGGGTGCGACCCTCCCTTAACTCTGAACTTCCCGAACACTGAGGGTCGATGGTCAGGAACACCTAGGGTCGGATGGTCATCGACCCTTGGTGCGACCCTCGGTGCACTTTGGTCCAATTCCCTCTTTTAATCCATTCTTCGTATTTGGAATCCTATGGCTTGCTCCTACATTCCATTCTACATTCATTCCATGGTCTGAAACCATGTATAACCCACCTAGATAGCTTTCATGCATTCTTCTATCGTTTTCCATGGAAACCTAACCATAGATTGATGGTTTGGGTTTCTCCGAGATCACACTCTCAATAATTACTAACCTAAGGTCTGTAGAAATTCATGGAATTAGTATCCATACCTGAGAAGATTACTTTTTTTTCTGAAATTCTTCTCCTTTTTGCTAAGTTCTCTTCCTTCCCTTTCTTCTTCCTCTTTTCCTTCTCCTCTCTTTTTCTCAATTCGATTAGGGTTGTGAAAGGAGTGAAAGTGGCTTAGGAATGTCCTTTAAATAGAGTAGGAACATCCTAAATAAGTCCCTCTGAGATTTGGAAAGAATCCCAATCGAAAAATATAGAAATTTCCTAATTTCTATATTCGACAGAATCCGAGGGTCGATGATCCCGTCGACCCTAGGGTCTTAAGCTGTCCGACCCTCCCATTAAAACTGAGGGTCTGACTTTCTGTTTTGGGAGGTCCGACCCTGCTTAGCTGAGTATGCGACCCTTCCCCTATTTTAATTGTTTTTGGGTCGATTTGATACCTGGGATCTCGATCTCCTTCACGCCCTTGGTCCATTTGACTCGACCATAATGGGTAAACCTGGTTCAAGGTGGTAAGACCGGGTTAGATTGACACAGGTCTTACAACTCCCCCCAACTTATAAAAATTTCGTCCTCGAAATTGTACGTACCTTTTGAATCAAATAAATGAGGGTATTGCTTTCGCATAGCATTCTCTTCTTCCCATGTAATTTCTTCCATGTCTCTACTTTTCCATGTGACCTTAACATAGTAGATATCTCTGTTGTGTAGACGTTGAACCTTTCGACTAGTGATTTTTGTTGGTGTTACTTCAAATGTCAAATCATCAGTCAATTCTGGAAAATCTACTGTCAAAACATGCGTTGGGTCTTTGACATACTTCTTCAATAGGGAAATGTGAAATACGTCATGCACACTTGACATAGATGGTGGTAGTGCTAACTGATAAGCTACCTTTCCACGCTTAGCTAGAATTTCATACGGCCCGACATATCTTGGACTTAGTTTCCCTTTCTGTCTGAACCTCTTCAATCCTCGCATAGGCAATACCTTCAAAAATACTTTATCACCTACGGTGAACTCCAAATCTCTGCGTCGAGTATCTGCATATTGCTTCTAACGGTTCTGAGCCATTCTCAGTCTTCCTTGATAATATCGACCACTTGACAAGTCTCTTCAACAAATTTCAGTCCAACAATACTACGTTCTCCAACTTCATTCCAAAACAAGGGAGTTCGACACTTCCTGCCATACAGTGCTTCATAAGGTGACATCTGTATAGTAGCCTGATAGCTATTGTTATAAGCGAACTCGATCAGTGGTAACCTTTCATCCCATGATCCCTTGAAATCAATCACACATGCTCGTAGCATATCTTCTAGAATCTGGATTGTACGCTCTGACTGTCCATCTGTCTGTGGGTGGAATGCAGTACTAAACTTTAGCGTTGTTCCCATAGCCTTTTGTAATCCTTCCCAAAATTTGGAAGTAAATCGTGGATCTCTATCCGACACAATGCTTTCTGGAACACCATGTAATCGAACAATATTATCCACATACAGCTTCGCTAACCTTTCCAGTGTATACTGAGGTCGTATAGGGATGAAGCGAGCTGTTTTAGTCAGACGGTCCACAATCACCCAAACTGCGTCAACTACTCGAGGAGTCAATGGTAGTCCCGTGACGAAGTCCATAGTGATACAGTCCCATTTCCATGCTGGTTCTGGTAATGGTTGTAACAGTCCTGCGGGTCTTTGTCATTCGGCCTTTACTTTCTGACAATTTAGGCATTGAGACACGAACTTGGCTACATCTGCTTTCATTCCCCTCCACCAATATAGTTTCTTTAGATCATGATACATTTTTGTACTTCCAGGATGTATCGAATAGATGGTGGTATGGGCTTCTTTCATCAGTGGGTGTCTAATGTCCATACTTTCTGTTTCAGGTACTCATATTTTTCCTTTGTATTTCAGTACTTTCTCATCATCCAAGGTGAACTCAGGGTTAGTCCTACCTTTCTCAATATCTTCTTGTAATATTCTCAGATAAGGATCTGCTTTGATAGCTGTCTTCACTTCATCCACTATATCCGGTATAATCTTCAATGCCACGAACATATTTAAAAACCGATGAATAAACCCTTGGTTAGCTGATTCATCCGTTGTATCTGTCACATACTGCTCGTTGCCGTGATTGAATACCATTCCGGTGGTACACATTGCTGCGGTCGTGCTAACTTCTCCTTGAGATTTTATCATTGCTTTTCTGCTTAATGCATCCGCTACTACGTTCGCTTTTCCTGGATGATACTGGATATCACAATCATAGTCTTTCAATAGTTCCAGCCATCTTCGTTGTCTCATATTCAACTCCTTCTGATTAAATAAATAAGTAAGACTTTTATGGTCCGACTTAATCTGAAATTTCTCTCCGTATAGGTAATGCCTCCATATCTTGACAGCATGTACTACTGCCGCTAGCTCCAGATCATGAGTGGGATAATTTTTCTCATGTACCTTTAACTGTCTTGAAGCATAAGCAATTACTTGCTCTCCTTGCAAAAGCACACATCCTAGTCCCAGTCCCGACGCATCAGTGTATAAGGTAAATGTTTGTCCTGGAATAGGAATAGTCAAAATTGGAGTGGATATCAATCTGGTCTTCAGTGTTTGGAAACTCTTTTCACATTTATCGGTCATACAAATTTTTCACCTTTCTTAGTCAAACTGGTGAGAGGTACGGCAATCCGAGAATAGTCTTCTATGAATCTTCGATAATAACCAGCTAGACCCAGAAAACTTCTGATTTCTGAAACGCTCTTTGGTGCTTCCCACTTTACAATAGCCTCGATCTTGCTGGGGTCCACTTTGATTCCTTCAGCGGATACTACATGGCCTAGGAATGCGACTTCACTTAGCCAAAACTCGCACTTTGAAAATTTGGCATATAGCTTCTCTTTCCTTAAACGTTGTAGGGCTGCGTTTAGGTTCTTGATATGGGTTTCCTTGTCCTTGGAATATACCAATATGTCATCAATAAATACTATAACCGACGTATCCAACATATCGCGGAAAACTCGGCTCATAAGTTCCATGAACGTTGCCGGTGCATTAGTTAATCCGAAAGACATAACCAAAAATTCATAATGTCCGTATCTGGTCCTGAATGCTGTCTTTGGAATATCACCTTCTTTAATCTTCAGCTGATGGTAGCCTAATCGAAGATCGATCTTAGAAAATACTCTTGCTCCTTGTAACTGATCGAACAAGTCATCGATCCGAGGTAGTGGATATCGATTCTTGATTGTCAGTTTATTCAACTCCCGATAGTCGATACATAATCGAACGCTACCTTCCTTCTTCTTTACGAACAACACCGGTGCACCCCATGGAGATATACTGGGTTGAATATAACCCTTGTCCAGTAGTTCTTGTAGTTGCACCTTCAGTTCCTTCAGTTCCGTAGGAGCCATCCTATAAGGTGCTTTTGATATAGGTGCGGCTCTAGGTATAAGGTCTATCACAAACTCCGTGGCTCGGTCGGGTGGTAATCCGGGTAGTTCCTCCGAAAATATGTCAGGATAGTCCCGCACGACATCAATATCTTCCATTCGTGGCGCTTCCTTGGTTAGGTTGACCACGGATACCAGATACCCGATTGCCCCTTTTTCAAGGCACTTCTTAACCTTTAGTGCTGAAAGTATGAGCTTGCGTCTCCGGGGAAGTTTGGTTCCCGAGAAACTTAATTCTGCTCCTTCTTTGTCTTTGAACGTTAGCTTCTTTTCGGCGCATAATAGATTTGCAGAATGCCGAGCTAACCAGTCCATTCCCAAGATGACATCAAAGTCTGCCATCTCAAGTTGTATCAAGGTTGCATCTAAAGTCTTCTCTCCAATGAGAACTAGACATGGTCCCATCGGTGATCGTACAAGTAATTTGTAGTCTAATGTTTTGATTGGTAATTTTGTCTTCTTTCCAAATGACACAGATATAAATGAATGAGTAGCTCCGGAATCAAAAAGTACTCTGGCGGGTACGCCATTTATAGGTACAATACCTGTGATTTATCTTTACTTAGTCTACATGCTCATTCAATGTAATTACAACTTTAAAAGTTTCAGTCATACCTGTGACCACATCGGGTGATGCGGCCACATCCTCGGACGTAACAGCATATACACGTCCCTGATGGAATTGCTTCTTGGGCTTAGGGCACTCCCTTGCCATATGTCCCGGCTGGTTGCAGTTAAAACACTTCGGGGCTCCAGAATTTGGCTTTGCCTGAGGTTGAGCTGCTGGGGTAGTCTTGGTTGCAGCATTAAAATTCTGAGGACGGAAAGACTTATATGTCTTGTTATTGCCTCCGTTGTAAGAATTTCCGGCTGGCCTTTTGATGCCTCTGTTCTGAGTAAAGTAACTCTCCTTCTGGCTCGATTCTATAACTCGAGCGATCTGGACAGCTTCATTATAAATTCTCTTTTCTAAGCCCAGAACATGTTCTCTGATGTTTCCTCTTAGTCCCGTGACAAACCTACGGGTTTTGGTTTCTTCTTCTTGCATACTCAGTGGTGCGAAGAAAAACAGCTCTTCATAACGCTGTTGGTACGCATCTACTGACATCTGTCCCTGATAAAGACTCAGGAAATCCTTCTCCATCGAATCTCTGAAGCTCCGTGGAAAATATTTCTCAAAGAAGGCTTCTTTATATATAGCCCAGGTCAGTAGGGCGTGCTTGGTCAGTAGATATGCCTTCGTTGATTTCCACCAATGATGTGCGTCGCCCTTGAGCATGAAGGTGGCGCACAGTACTTTCTCTTCCTCTGTGATAGTCATCATGAGGAAATTTCTCTCCATCTCGTCTATCCAGTGTGCTGGCCACAATGGATCAGACGGTTTGCCGTTGAATTATTTAGGTTTCATCTTCAAAAATCTCTCCACTAGTCGGGAGTGGTCCAGCTGATTTTGGGGGTTTGCCCCAAACATGTTGTGTGGATACTGGTAATCACCCCTGAGCTGCTCCCGGAACCTGTCTTTGGAATCTGTGCAGCCGGTTGCTTGAGGTGTCCGATGAGCTGGGTGGTTACCCACCGGTGCTGCACCGGCTTGTCCCGTGTGCATGGGTGCAGCCTGAGTGGCTTGAAACATAAGTCCCATGGCAACCTGCATCTGAGCCTGTGCGTGTTGCATCTGCTGCAGCTGCTGTGCCAAGTTCATCACCACGGTTGTTAGCTCTGGTGGTGGAGGTGGCAAATTTGTAGGGTTTACCGGTTCTGGATTACCCGGTGCATAATTTTTCTCTTGACTAGTCTCCTCCATGGGTAGTGGTGGTGGGACTGCATTTCGGGTCTGTCGGGTCACCCTACGTATAGACATAATTCTTTTCTGTGATTGGTGGTGCCTGAAAATCATCAAAATAGGTGAGAAGTCATTTATATTTCATGTAGGCACGTTAACCAATAATCAATTCCAATTCTAGCTCATTTTATATAAAAAAATACTATCTTTTCTATGCAGGGTCGATGGTATGTCCGACCCTTGGTATTCGAACCTGGGAATGACCTATTCTTCCCGAGAGCTGAGGGTTGATGCGAGGGTCGATGGGTATCCGACCCTCAGTTCCGACCCTTGATTTTCTGTCAGATTCTCGAGAGCCGAGGGTCGATGGGAGGGTCGATTCGAGGGTCGATTGTTCTAGTCGAATTGTCCGACCCTCGGACCAAAAATCAGATTTTTAAGATCCGATTCTGGGTCATTTCTCACTATTCCTCCTCCGTTTCGACTCGTCTCTCCTCTCTGAGTTGCTACAGTGCTACTCTACTGTTTTGGATCGGTTTGACTCCGGGTTTCGACGTCCACGTCATCACTACAGGTATGTCTTCCCATTTTTACCTGTTTTTAGGTTTCCATTTCTAGGTTTTCACACGAACTTGTATTTTCCAAATTAAACTTTTTTCATCCGTAAAAATTCGATTTTTATTGGGGGCTTTTGTTATTGGTGTCTCGAGGAACGAAAGCCCTAAAAATTTTTTGAGTTTCATCGGTTGGTTATCGAGAAACTTGAAATTTTCTCTTTTTGCCCTAATTTGTCGACATTTTCGATTTTTCTTGAATTTCTTCAAATTGGACATCGTCAGTTAAAATTTCCTACTGCATGTGGGTTGTAGGATATGTTTAAACCTACGTAAGTCCTTATGCCCACTTGTATGGTGAGAATTGGGGCTTTATGGTCAACTTACGTCGTTATTAAATCAAGTTTCAGATTTTTATCCTATTAACTCCTTGTTTTCCTTTTCTTTCTTATTTTGCAGATACCATGGCTCGTACCAAGGTACCCAGAGTTCGTGATCCCCTTTGCTTCCGTTCCAATGAAGCCGAGGCACGGTATGCTGACTATGCCCGTAAGAAGGTTGAGGGTGGTCGTATGGTGAACTTGGCTGAGTTAGCCGTGTTCAACGTAGAGGGAGCCTTTGGTGACATGGGATGGCTTCCTGTCATTACATACGATGCGTGCACCTGCCCGGATTTGGTGCGTCAGTTCTATTGTAATCTCCAGGTGGTGGGGAATTACAATGACGTTGAGCATGGTCAGGAGTTGCGCATCACCAGCTACGTCAAAGGGGTAGATATCTCCTTCGACTATCGGCAGCTGGCCGACTTGTTGGGCATTCCTTATGATGGCCCCATGGTATACTGTGCACCTGGAGAGCCACAGTTTGTTGAGATGGAGATGAGGGCAGAGATCGATAATCAGTTGCTCCATCCTGATCGTTGGCAGATGAGAGCTTGTTATCTGCGTCCAGCTCCATGGGTCTTCTGTAAGATTATCCAGCATAATCTGATTCCGTAGAGTGGGCACTATGAGAGGGTTTCTCAGCTAACCCAGTTTTTGATCTATAGCATCTGCACTTGCCAGCCCGTCTGCCTTCCATACATTATCATGCGGACTATGATTAGTGCTACATTGTCCGGTCATAGGGGTAATCTACCCTATGGACGCATGATTACAGTCCTTCTGACCCGTCTGGGGGTTGACCTGTTAGATGAGAAGATCCAGGAGAAGACCTTCTCGTCGCCTCTAGATTGGGAGGCAATCTGCAAGATGGGTATACGGGATGCCCAGGTTAGTGATGAGGAGAGGAACGCAATGGTGCGCCCTCACACTCGTATCGAGATGGCTGATGCTGAGGCTGCTGCTGCTGTTGCTAGAGCTCGCGTGGATCCTATCGACGATGATGATCGTATGTATATGGATGTCGACTCGATACCACCGCCTTCACCTACACATGCGGCTGGTGTTGGCACTTCTTCTGCGGCGGACCCTGTACCTGAGGCTGGTCCTTCGCATGCGGCTGGTCCTTCACTTCCACCTTCTGACATGATGGAGATGCTACAGGAGATCAGGGAGGCTCAGCGCAGATCTGATCTGAGGATGGAGGAGTTGCTAGACGCCCAGCGTATGAGGGTGGATGAGCTGTTATCGGTCCGATGGGTGGCCCGATAGGAGAGTAGCCGATCTGGCAGCTAGTCTCCAGATGACCCAGACCTAGGTGGCTTGGTTGACTAGGGTCTATGCTGAGGACTATGACTGAGATCGTGAGGCACCGCCCCCTCCTTCACCTCCAGTTTCATGATTATTTTTCTTGTACTACAGAGTAACTGTCCGGGTTGTGGACTGTACTCTGCTTTAGTTATGTATATACGTTTTGTTTTTCTCACTCATTGTATGTAACTTGCTTTCCTTTTAATAGATGCATTATTCTCTTTTTTAAATTTGGTCTCAATCATCACTTGTGCTTACAGTGTGTATGTATTAAAGCTTTTAATTTATCCTATCTCAGTTCACAATGGTCTTGAATGTGTGTTAGTTCGGCAGGCAAGGTCTGAGATGCTCTGATACCAAGTTGTCACACCCAATTTTGTACTATTCAGAATGATGTGATGAACCGTTAATAAACCAACGGTTCAACCAGGATCTCAAATAGGCTATCCCCGCGTTATCCAAACTCACGCACATCCACAATCATAATCAGAGTAAATACACAATAGCGGAAGTATTATAATAACATGAACTGAGAAACTAAATGATATTAATAATTTAATAGCAAATTATTCTGTTTTCAACTAAGACATAATTAATTATCAAATACTTGTCTTAATAAATCCAATAAAGAACCTATAAAATATCTAATAAAAAACACACGAGTTGCACTCGCAAGAGGAGTCGTGTGTATCCACTTCAGCTTCAGCTTCTATTGCTGTCACATTTTCGTACGCAGACGCACTCATATAGTCTTCAACGGTATAACCTGCATCATCAACTAAAAATATTCGACGTCGAGGGGTGAGCACACATCACGGCTCAGTGAGCAGCCAAAACAATGCAACAATACATATGCATGCAAAAAGTCAATTTATATCTTTGGTCTGGTATATAAGTTTACAGTATGCAATAGATAGGTTTAGGTAGCCAAAGGTCACGTTTATTGACTCCGCCTCTATACCCGAGTGTGTGACGTTACCCGAAGATCACATTTATCGTCAACTCACATGCACCCAATCATGAACATTATATAACAAAGGTTACGTTTATTGCTATATAGTGCCATACCAACACGTAAGCCCCTGTTAGCGAGGGCTACAAACTGGGCTCGCAACTAACCAATCCTAATGCCAAAAGTGTATCCAAGGCCTCACCCCAACATCCCTCAGAATGTCCATAGAGATAGAGCTAAGGCCCCCCGTAGAGTCGAGACTACAAGGACCGAGACCACCTCCCTCGATACTCTACGACATAATAGTTCTGCTAAAGTAATGGTGATACGACGATGCCAATGCACAAGACTTGAGTTAGAGATAGAGCTAAAGTGCTGAGACCCGCCAAAGGTTAACGTTTATTGACGTTCTCATCACACCTCCCCTGATACTCGCTTGCATCAAGCACATCAATCACACACATACAAGCACATGCCTATTCCTATCATCATCATCATCATCATGTTATAAACAATAAAGTAAATATGCATGAACAAGTAATAGAAATATTAATTGGCATGCTGTATGCACATTACAAACATATTCGCATAGAATCAAGCATGGCATAGGACTCAAGAAATAGAAAACAGTTTTTGTTATTAACCAATTTAGTTTGGGGTTCTGGTTCCTCACCTTAGCTTGCTAATAGATACTTTTCCAAGCTTTAGAATCACCTTTACAGTGTTATTGTATTGCTAGAAGACCTAACAAAGTCGATAGAATTTAATTAGAATTTATTCAGAATTTAAAAACTACTCTGTTAATCGAGGGTCGGAGGTAGGGTCGAGGTCGGGATCGACCTTGGGTGCAACCCTCCCTTAACTCCTGAACTTCCCGAACACTGAGGGTCGATGGTCAGGAACACCTAGGGTCGGATGGTCATCGACCCTTGGTGCGACCCTCGGTGCACTTTGGTCCAATTCCCTCTTTTAATCCATTCTTCGTGTTTGGAATCTTATGGCTTGTTCCTACATTCCATTCTACATTCATTCCATGGTCTGAAACCATGTATAACCCACCTAGATAGCTTTCATGCATTCTCCTATGGTTTTCCATGGAAACCTAACCATAGATTGATGGTTTGGGTTTCTCCAAGATCACACTCTCAACAATTACTAACCTAAGGTCTTTAGAAATTCATGGAATTAGTATCCATACCTGAGAAGATTACTTTTTCTCTGAAATTCTTCTCCTTTTTGCTAAGTTCTCTTCCTTCCCTTTCTTCTTCCTCTTTTCCTTCTCCTCTTTTTTTCTCAATTCGATTAGGGTTGTGAAAGGAGTGAAAGTGGCTTAGGAACGTCCTTTAAATAGAGTAGGAACATCCTAAATAAGTCCCTCTAAGATTTGGAAAGAATCCCAATCGAAAAATATAAAAATTTTCTAATTTTTATATTCGGCAGAATCCGAGGGTCGATGGGAGGGTCGATGATCCCGTCGACCCTAGGGTCTTAAGCTGTCCGACCCTCCCTTCAAAACTGAGGGTCTGACTTTCTGTTTTGGGAGTTCCGACCCTGCTTAGCTGGGTATGCGACCCTTCCCCTATTTTAAGTATTTTTGGGTCGATTTGATACCTGGGATCTCGATCTCCTTCATGCCCTTGGTCCATTTGACTCGACCATAATGGGTAAACCTGGTTCAAGATGGTAAGACCGGGTTAGATTAACACGGGTCTTACATGGCTTCCTTTAGACTCTTCTTCATCAGAGCCATACACTCTACCCTTTTTCTGGCACTTAGAGGCAAAGTGTCCTAAGCCACCACAGTTGAAACATCTCATTGAAGACTTGTTTTTGAACTTCTCAGATCTCTTCTTGAGTTTGTTAGCCAGATAGGCTATAAGTTCATCATCTGAATCATCTGTGTCCTCTTCTGCATCAGCTTTTGAGCTTTCCACTGGCTCCTTCATTTTTAATTTTTTAAAGGCTTCAAAAGCGGCTTCCTTCTCGGCTAGCACTGGCTCAATCATTCTCATCTCATAGGTAATCAAGATACCATGTAGTTCATCTATGGTCAATGTATCCAAAGTGGCAATTTCTTCAAGGGCTGACACCTTGGCATTATACTATTTTGGAAGTGTCCTCAACACCTTCTTGACCACATGAATCTCCTTCAACTCTTCACTCAATGCTCTGATTGCATTGATGACCTTGTTTACTCTGTTCAGGTAAAACTCAATTGTCTCACCTTCACTCATTTTCAGGCTTTCAAATTGAGATCTCAATATCTATAATTTAGCCTCCTTGATTTTGCTGTCTCCTTCATGTACGCTCTGTAACTTGTCCCATATCTCCTTTGATGTTAGACAACTGATCACTTTAGTAAGTTCATTACTTGTAAGTGCAGCTAGAAGAGCTGTGACAGCCTTAGCTTTATTTTCTCTCTTCTTCATCTCAACAGCATCACTGATATCTCTAGTTGTGTGCCTGTACCCATTCTTCACAGCTAGCCATACCCCATATCCTTGTGCAATCAGGTAAGCCTCCATTCTGACTTTCCATATACTGTAGTTGGAGCCATCAAACACAGGAATTCTACTGTGCCCATGATGTTCTTCATTTGTAGCCATAACTCAGTCTCAATGCACTATCTGTACCTGAAGCCGTCAAACTTCTTCTCTTGGGAACCTTGCTCTGATACCACTTGTTATCCCCAGGTTGACACTGAGAGGGGGGGGGGGTGAATCAGTGACCACTAAAAATCCTTTTCCACTATACTGGTTTGGTCTACTACTATGGACAATGCTGCAAGAGCTGTTGATCAATTTGTGCTACGCTGCCTTGAGCTGATTACTTGAGACTTTCTCACAGACAATTTGTCAAACACATTTCGTGCACACACCAACCACACACCCACATGTATCAATACCAGGGGCTTGGCCTGCCAAGTGTGTACACCCAGACCTGTAGCACATAAACTTCTAATCCATACTCACAAGCACATACATAGGACACACAATATAATGTGGTTCACCAATCACACACTGTGATGGCTATTCCACAGGGAAATACCCTAACCAGGGTTTCGTATATACCCAATACTCAACAGAAATACTATGGTTGCACCCACAACCCCGATGCTACAACATCAACCGCATTCACAGCTACAACTGTGTCCTAGGCACCAACCCCAACTCCAGTCAAGCACCCACTTGACAAGTCATACAATATGTATATCAAATGATTACAAACCCTTCCCATATAGCACTGATATAGTAAATAGGATTTGTGTGCGAGTTTACCTCCTGGTTTTGCTCACTACTAATGCAAGCCTCTCTGTGCAAGCATCTCGGCCTCCTCTCAGGCTCCACAGCTCATTCTTCACCACGAAGACTCCATTGGACACTCACAGCAGGTCCACACACTCTCTTCAAGCTTTAACGAAGCTTTCATGGCCTCACACCACCAGTAGGAGTCTCTCTCTCTCTTGGAGAAGCTTCAATGAAGGGTTTCCTTTGAAATCACCATTATAGGCCTTCTACTCGATCTTAAACCGCTGCCCAACTCTTCTACTCTGAAAATCCTTCAATTTGACATATTACAGGCCTCAATCCGACATCGGACGGTCGAGATATCATCAAAAGAAGTTCAGTGAATGAAAACATTCCAAATAGAATCTTTCTCCTTGATTCCGTGCACCGCGACGCACCATAACAATGTCGCGTCTGACGTACGTACGCTGCTTGTCGATCTCTGATTGGCCGAGAGGGTATCAACATTTTCAGGCTGCTGGATCAATCTGCAAAAGGCGGGATCTCTTTTGGACCGTCAGATCGGTCAGATCCCGTCACCAAAGCTCGGGATGTGCCACAGCCTTCGGATGCGCATCTTCTACGCATGCGCACCTCCTGCGTGAAACACGGTATCATGGGTTCGGCTCCATGTGGCGCGAACCACTCTATTACACCGCCTCCAGCCAATCAGGATGCTCGCGATGGACTCTGGGCATAATTTCTATGCAACACCAGATCCTGCCTTTTTGTAGGCCTTTGATTTGGAATATAGCTGACGTGGCTTGATCCGAGCCACCCATACCGAATATGCTCTCATTCAAAAGGACCAAAATACCCCTGACAATTTAACTAATGGCCTCTGTAACCCTTAATATCATCTGTAGGGTTTTGGACTCCAGTAGGGACCGAAAACCCTGCTCCATTGCGGCAAATCATCGAACACTTGAGGTGCATGCCGATGCCCCTGCGCAGGCTTGCGACGCTGGCTTACGGTGTGCGCGAGGCAATATTGCTTCTTGCGCTGCTGCGCCGTGCTGCTGCTGCTTGCGGCATGGCATGGCATGCGCGCTGTTGCGCTGTGCTGCTGCTGTGCTGCTTGCTTGCTTATGGCATGGCACGGCATGGCCTTGCGATGTGCTGCTGCTGTGCTGCCTCCATGTGTGCATGGCCCTAGCATGCTGCTGGGCATGCTGGCATGGCTTGCTGGCTTGGTGCCGCGGGCATCTACCATGCGGGCCTGGGCTGGCTGCCATGCTGGCCTGGCCACCCGAGGTGGGACCCACTTGGTCCCCACCCATTCTCTCTCCTCTTTCTCTCTCCTTTATTTTATCTCTCTTCTTTCTCTCTCTTCAACTGGACTTTTTCATCAACTGGGCTTTATTCTCTTTGACTGCTGCATCAACCCAATCACCTTGGCTGACAGAGAATCCTACAAACACTCTCTCTCCTCCATATCACTCTCTCTGCTAAGGTTGCCAACAATGACAACACTTACTGCACTGTCTGGACAGGGTTTCAACAAATTGCTTTTGGATAAACATTCTGATTCTTATATTTCTCGACATCCATTGATAAGATTAGTTAATAAGGAATTATGAGAAGTAAGATGATTAAATTCAGATTAGATTCTATAGCCAAGCAACCTCAGATGAAGTAATGGAGGATCTTTTTCGAGATTGCTGAATGGATGGATATGAGTCATGTCTATAAAAGAGTATATGAACAAAAAGTGATAACTATCAAGAGTAGATAGTAAAGAAATAAATAGCACTCAAGTAGAGTTAAAGATGGTTATATCGGTATGAATTTTGACAAGGCAGAAGATTTCTAAAGGAAAATCTAAGAGTGGATATAAGGATAAAGTCAAAAATCGTGGCATTGATAGTATTCGGATTAGTACAAGTAATACTGAGTTATGCCCAATGTCGAGTGAGATGATTAAGAAAAGACCAAAAGAGTTTGGTTGAATTAATGAATTTATAAGCATATACCCTAATGCTTAGAGGTAGACTTGGGATATGAAGTAACAATCATAAGATATTTTTCGAGGTATATGAAAGAGAGATCAGGGTAGAACAGCAAGGATAAAAGAAATATAAGCTAATGAGTTTTTCAATATATAAGATTTTAAGCGATAGTCTTTGAAAAACTAAGAGATGGAGGAACTAGATAAGCTCTTAAGACCTTTAAACCAGATTTTTCTAGTTCAAGCCCTTTTAGACTAAATGTTGCATTAGATGAGTATTATGAGCAATGTTCGAATTGTATGGATGGACAGAAGTTGGCTGTAACCTAATTCGACTTGAGATGATAGATTTTGACGTCATCTTGGGAATAGACTGGTTGTCTCAATACTCTACAAAGTTGTTAGGTGCATAGAAGAGGTTATCATTCAAGAATAAAGAAGACATATAATTTAGTTTTATTGGAAGCATGTTGCCTAAGAAGTGAAAGTTGATCCTCTCTATGCTAAAGGCGAAGAGATGCTTTGAAAAGAAAGGAGTTGGATATATGGTATCTGTGGTATACGTTACTAAAGAAGCACCACAGATGGAAGAAATTGATGTGATGCATAAATTTCGTGATGTGTTTCCAAGAGACTTACCTGGGTTACCATCTGATCGTGCGACCGAGTTCGTCATCGACTTGTTACCAAGGACGATAACTGTGTCAAAGGCACATAAAGAGTAGCTCCTATGGAGTTGAAGGGACTGAGACTCAACTATGGGAATTATTAGACAAGGGTTCTAATCGGCTAAGTATTGCATCATGGGGAGCTCCAATGCAATTCGTGAAGAAGAAGGATGGTAGTGTCAGATTATGTATAGACTACCGGGAACTAAACATGTTCACGATCAAGAACTGATATCCACTACCTCAGATCGATTATTTGTTTAATCAGTTGGAAGGTGCAAAGGTATTCTCTAAGATTGATCATCCGTTAAGATATCATCAGCTGAAGAATTTAGACAGCAATATCTCGAAGACAGCTTTTAAAACCAGGAATGAGCATTATGAGTTCCTAGGTATATCATTCGGATTAACCAGTGCTCCAGCATATTTTATAGAGCTTATGAATTGGTTGTTTCATGATATGTTGGACACGTTGGTCATAGTTTGATAGACTATATATTGGTTTATTCCAAAGACGAAGAAAGTCCTATAACGAATTTTAGATTAGCTTTACAAAAGTTGAGAAGGGAGAAGCTTTATGCCAAGTCCAAGAAATATGAGACCTGATTAAACAAAGTGATCTTCTTAGATCACATAGCATCATAGAAAAAGATTAAGGTGGATCCTATTAAGATAAAAGTAATCATATGGTGAGAAACACCTAAAGAACATTGCGAAGATCAAAGTTTCTTGGGTTCAACTAGTTATTACAGACGATTCATAAAGGACTACTCTAGGATCGCAATACCTCTTACCAAGCTAACTAGGAAGGGAGAGGAGTTTATTTGGACTGACATGTGTGAAGAATGTTTTCAGACTCTAAAAATAAGGTTGATATCAGCTCCCATCTTGAATGTTTCGATACCAAGGGAACCTTTTACCCTATATATCAAAGCTTTTGGATTGGATCTAGGATGCGGGTTGATGCAAGGTAAACAAGCGATTGCATATGTTTCAAGATAACTGAAAGAGCATGAAAAGAATCACCCAACTCATGATTTGGAGTTAGCAACTGTGATTCATGCAATCAAGACTTGGAGACATTATCTATACAGAGAAGAATTTTAGATTAAATAAGATTACAAGAGTCTTACTTATCTCTTCACCCAGAAAGAGTTGAATAGGAAGCTAAGGAGATGGTTAGAACTCCTGAAGGATTAAGACCGTGATATTTAATGTCACCGGTGCAAGGCTAATATGATAGCTGAGGTTTTGAGCAATAAGGAATAATGAAGCCGAAAGGAGGACCTAGTACAATAGCTGCCTTATGTTTCGCAGCAACAGATTCAGATTTGAAAGAAGAGTAACATATAATAGAAACTCGTGATGATCCAATTGAGCGAGAACTTATGGATGAACTTATGGAGCAATAGTTCTTCGGCTGCGCTTGTGGCATTAAAGATCATCTCTGAATTGATGGATGAAGTAAAAATAGCAATTTTGTTAAATCCGTATATAAGAACGGTGAAAGAAGATTTAGAGAAAGAAAAACCTAACCCTGACTTACTTTGGATGCAGAGACGGTACTCAGATACAGAGGTAGATTCTGGATACCTGAAGGTAAAGACTCTGATATCATGAAGAGGATAATGATAAGAGCCCATTGTACTCTATATTCAGGACATCTTGGAGTACCAATATGTATCATGACCTAAAGAGATTGTACTGGTAAAGAGGAATGATAACAGATGTAGCTTAGTGCGTATTCCAGTGTTTGAATTATCAGCAAGTAAAGGCTGAAAAACAAAGACTAACATGGCTTACTACAACCACTATTGGAGCCAGTCTGGAAGTGAAATTGCATTACAATGAACTATGTCACCGATTTGCCACTGACCCCCAGATCAATTGACGTAGTTTGGGGTGATTGTTCATCTTCTTAGGAAGATAGCTCATTCCATTGCTATACGACCTTGATATGCTTTGGAGCGGCTAACTAAGCTATATGTGGATTGAATTTGCTTCCAAGCTACTATGTAGATGTCATCTATGAAGCATGGTACGGTAGATATGTCAAATTCCTTTGTTTTGGAATGAAGTCGGAGAATAAGGAATTATAAGACCTGAATCTATTGAAGAAACCTATCGAGTGGCAGACGAGATGTTAAGACCTCGAGTTCGCCATAAGTGACAAAGTGTTTTTGGAGATATCACTTATGTAGGGTTTGAAACGATTCGACAAGAAGGGAAAGTTGTATCCTATATATGTTTTGGGACCTCATAAATTTTTTGGAGAGACGTAGAAAAGTTGCATATCAACTAGCATTACCGCTGTCCATGTTCAGTGTGGTTGACGTATTTCACGTGTCTCTATTGAAGAAGTACGTTGGAGATCCATATCAAAGGTATTGACCACTGATCCACTAGATTAGATAGAAGATTTAACAATTGAAGTGGTACCAGCCTAGTTCACTAGTTGGAACATCTCCAAAGCTGGGATAATTATTATATGAAGGTAACTTGGCGAAGCCAAGATGGGAAGAGGAATGCATGGGAAGAAGAAGATGCAATGTGGAAACAGTATTTCCACCTATTGACTCCGAAGTAAATTAAAATTTCGAGGATAAAATTTCTTTTAAGGATGGGGGAGTTGTAAGATCCGTACGTTCAAATTTTGAGAACGAACTATCTTTTAAGGGTGGTGGAGTTGTAAGATCCGCACGCCACGAATCCGGTTTAACTTTATGTTCTCGTGTCGTGACCGATCTTCCCATCATAGTCGGCTCAAGTGAACCAATTGTATGAAGAAACCATAAGATAAGGTAAGCAACGAGTCAAATTTAGTTGGTGTAATTGACCGTTTAATATCGTATGGAAGCAACCAGTGTCAAAAACTAAAAACTAGAAAATTTTGGTCTTGTGGTAGTAGTTTTGAGGGGTGTGGTCGATACATGTGGTCGATACATGAGACCACACATGAGACCACACAACGTGTGGATGCATATTTTGGACGTGTGGTCGACGGATTCTGCGACCCCAGGTGCGACCACACGATGCTGAACAGACTCCGTGTTTAGGAAACTTTCCTAATTTGAGGGGAGACTCTTTCCTAATTAAAGTGGGACTCTATATGGAGGTTTTCCTATATATAAGGGACTTTCCTTAGCCTCCCTCACTCTTTTAGAACTCAAATTGAAACTCTAAACCTAAGAGAGAAAGAGAAAGGAAGAGAAGGGGAAGAAGGAGATTTGGAGAAAAAGCTTGGAGAAGAAGGTTTTGAAGAGAAAAATTCTATCTCCCTACAACAAGCCTAAGGTATAAACTTGACTCTATAAGCTAGATCAGATAAGATAGGTTCCTTTTATCAAGTTGATGTGTTAAATCTAATGCAACGATTTCGGTTATGAAATTCTAAGAAAAACCATGAGAAAATAGATTAGGGATAATGGTTAATGAGAAACTGTAAATAATGGCCATAGAATAATCAAAGGACGAACCCAAGTGATGAGCTGAGGAATTGACTTAGGAAGAATTCGGATTGAAGATGAAAAGGTGACCAAACATCATGTGGTCGCAGCTTGTGGTCGACCACAGGGTGACCAGAGGGTCGACCATAGCTATTCGGGAAGTTCCCAGGAAAGGTGTGGTCGCATGGTGTGGTCGCATAAAATGCGACCACAGGGTTCGACCACACAGTGTGTGGTCCCATATATTGCGACCATAAGATCGACCACACGATAACAACAAACATATTTTGAGACCAAACAATGTTTTTGACTACTGAAACTTAGTAAACTTGAACCCTAACTTAAATACATTAATTGTTTAGGTTCCTAATAGATTCAAAGTGACTTTCAAAGCTTTGGAGAGGAACAAACATCGATCAAAGGTGAGGGAAAAAGACCTAAATTAATTGGCTAATAATAAACTATTTTACTTATTGAGTCCAATGCCATGAATGATTCTATGATTGTTTGCTTGTAATATGCATTTCACATGTCATCCAATATTTCTGCTATTACTATTCATGCATATTTAATTCTGTTTATTTATAACATGATGATGATGATGATGTTAGGAATAAGCATGTGAATGTATATGTGTGGTTAGTGTGCTTGATGCGAGTGGAGCATCAGGGGGAGGACGTGACACTATGGTTCATCTTGGTCACCAGACTCTAGCTCTATCTCTACTCAAGTCTTGTCCACTAACATCGTCGTATCGCCATTACCTTAGCAGAACTATTACGTCGTAGGGAATCAGGAGGACCGTGTAGTCTGTGACTCTGTCGGGGGGCCTTAGCTCTATCTCTATGGGCGTATTGAGGGATGTTGGGGTGAGGCCTTGGATACACTGTTTAGCATTAGGATTGGTTAGTTGTAAGCCCAGTTTGCAAGCCCTCGCCAATAGGGGCTTACGTATTGGTATGGGTAGGGCATAAGGGGAAGTGTTATGCGGTGTTTGATCCGGACACTTTAGCTCTATCTCTATTCCATGATGGGTGCATGTGGGACGACAATGGTGTTTGATCTATTGGGCGGCTTCACACACTCGTGTATAGAGGTGCGACAGCCACCAATCCTTTCTATAGCACATTGCAAACTTATAAACCAGACCAAAGATATGAATTGAATGCATGCATATGTTTGTTCCATTGTTTTGTTTACTCACTGAGCTCAAGTTGGAGAGCTGACCCTCGTGTGCGTAATTCTTTTTAGTTTCTGATGTTGCAGGTAATACTGTTGAAGATTATGTCGACATGCCAACATATGAAATGGTGGCAGCTATGGATGAGCAAGCTGTGGAGGACTATTATGATTTGTTAAGCGAGCGTTTCAACTATGGATACGCTTAGTGTTTAACTTTCGTATTTGGATACTTGTAATATGTATTAAATTATGTTTTGGTTACCTGGAGATAACTGAAATATTAATTATTTATCATGATTAGACCTCAGTTCATTATTAATAAGACTTCCGCTATTTACTTTATTATCTATGATTAATGTGGAATGTGCTTTGGTTTAACATGGTTGGCATAGCCTATACGAGATTCTGGTTGAACCGTTGGTTCATAGACGGTTCATCACACCATTCTAGTTGGTTCAGAATTGGGGTGTGAAACCCCTAATGTTCAAAACAACACTATTATTTAGAACTCCCTTGTCGTTGGGTCTCTTGCCTGGTTACCCTATTAGAAGCAACCACATCCTTCTTACCTCTACCAGGTCCCCCACAGTCTTTTTTGCCAACTGTAAGCACCCCATTTTTACCGTTCCCAACTGAGTAAAGTCTTATCGAAGTGTAGATAGCAAAGTGGGAGAGATGAGAGAAAGTTTAGAAAGTACAGGGGAGGCGAGTGAAACTCTATAAAAAATGATAATCGATTAGCCTCGGCATGGTCTCTATAGTGTTTTGAGAATAACTAAGACAATCCCTAGTATGCAGAAGCTTAAGTGAAACCACACGGCAAGTTGGTGAATCCCAATGCAAGGTTTGGATTTTGACTCCAACTTCGAGGTTGTCTTCGATGGACCCCACAACAAGGTCATGGGTTGCAACCTATATGGATGCATAGTTCTTGAAAATACATTCGAAATGAGATTTGAATCTTAGGTCTGATGTCAAACAAAGAAGATATGGCGATTTTAGTCCTAGAATAAGAATAAGGGTACTTTCTGAAGATTAATAATATCCAAGGGCTTACATGTAAATTATTATAAGTTTAATTATTTAAATTTCATATTCTCATATCGTCTAAATAAAGTGATTCCAGTGCCATTATTCTTCATTTTTGGTGCTCTACAAAGTGGACATGGGAAATCTGGGACAGAGGTCTCCGAAGGATCCCATGCAGAGCTGCAAGTCGATATGCCCGCTTAAACTTCAATTACTCATAATTTTATTATCCGATGTCCAAATCAGGTGATTCAAGTCTCAATATATTCCATTTTTGTGCTCTACAAAGTGGACATGGAGAATTTGAGGCAGAGGTCTCCGAGGCATCCCATGCAGAGTTGCTAGTAGAAATTATCATAAATTGGCCTGTTTAAAGTTAAAAAATTCACAAGTTAGCCATTTTACGTCCAAATGAGGTGATTCAAGCTCTAGTATTTCTCATTTTTAATGTTCTACAAAGTGGACGTAGAAAAGCCAAGACAATGGTCTTTGAAAGATTCTATGCTGAATGGTAGCGGAAATGGCCCATGAAATGAAAGAGAGAGAAAAACCAATCTTGGCCCAATCCAGCTCAATCCATATCAGTTTAACCTAGTCAACTCATGTCGGTCCAACCCAAACAAGTCAGTCCTATTTAGTCAACCTTGAACATATCAACTTAGCCCTAACCAGTCCGGATCAAACCGGTTTAGTCCCATGTACATATATTTTATACATGTGTTATTATATTTTCATATATTATATAGTAATGTATATGTATATTATCATATATATTATTTATATATTATATGTATACTTTGATGGAAACTTAAGAGGATGGAAAATAGGAAAAAAAATAGGCTGATTTTTAAATAGAAAGAATTGAGAAAAGGAAAGTAGAGAATCGGCTATAAGGAAAGAGAGAGAAAAGGACTGACTGGTTTAGGAAAGAGAGAGAGAGTCGTGAAAAAAAAAGAGGAAAATCTAATAAAAAAGAGAAAGAGCCGATAAAAGTAAAAAAATTTAAAAGAGAAGAGGAAAATTGAGAGAAAGAGAATGAGATATGGAGATAACAGCTGGGTCGGTGGACTAAAAAAGGAGAAAAGGAAAAAATCTAAAAAAGAAAGGAACATGAATATGGACAGAATCTAGAGGGAGTATCCGATTGAAAGAAAAAAAGGAAAGAAGAAAGAAGTTGGGAGTCAGTGGTGGAGGAGAGAAAAAGAAAATTGAAAGAGGAGGGTTGAGAGAGAAAAGAGGTTCGAAAAAAAAAAGGGGCCGCTAGGGAGATAATTAGAAAGAGGAGAGAAGAGAGAGCATGGGAAAAAGAGAGTTGGAGCTGGAGATCGAGCAGAGCAGCAAAGAGAACGAAAATTAAGGGGAGAAGAAGAAAATCGAGGAAGAAAGCAGCACGGGCAGAAGAGGAAGAAGAAGAGAGGAGCAGGGGGGAACCCGCTCTGACTCCAGCTAGGTTTCCCCACTACTGTATTGTACTTTCTTCTACCTGTTCTAAATCCATCGCAATCCCTTCATCCTTCTTCTTGCGGCTGTTTTTCTCCACCGATAAACCCACCTGCGACTTCCTTTTTTCCACTTATCTGGCCTAACCTGCAGCCACCACTGACCGATTACCACTCGATTTGCTTCCTCACAGATCAGACCTGTACCTAATCAATCCTTCATTCCACAACACCATCACCAGTCCACCATAACCTTTCCACTTGCAGTCCATCTCCCCACACTACCACTTGTTATACAACCCACTCACACCTATCAATATCGCCTCCACTACACCTGACCTGCATACCAGCCACCACATCGCCCCATGTCTCACTGTTTGAGACACCTGGATTTCATTCTTAGTTACCCAGATCTCCACCCATCGAAGCTGCCACTACCATTCTACATCAACTCAATCGGTTCCCTCCAACCAAAATCGATGCCCAACCTAAGCTGCATACATCTCATCCCATCCATCAACTCTACTCATGCATCAGCACCCAATAATCCCATACCTTGCTGCACCAAAACCTGGCCGCCATTACCCAACTGATCTCTCAACCATTCGATCTCCATAACATTGATTTTTTATTATGGTTAATTAAGAAATCTGATCCTGTTGATGTGTTAAAAAAAAAAAAAAAAAACTGAGCCCATGATTATTTTGATTGAATCATATTGTTGATGTCTTTGATCAGACCATGTTGGAATTTTAATGATGATTGTTTCGATTATAACATGGAATTGCAATACAATTGGTCCGACCATTTGTGATGAAATTGAATTTGGTTTGATTATGGCATATGTGATGAAATTGAATTTGGTCCGATTATGGCATATGTGATGAAATTGAAACTAATCCAATTGTGAAAATCGAATGGAATTGATCCAATTGTGTGGAAATTGATTGAAATTGATCCAATCATATATGAAAATTTTGATGAAATTGAAATTGATCCAATCATATATGGATTGTGATGAAATTGATATTGATCCCATATGTTTGGAATATGATGAAATTGAAATTGATCCCATATGTTTGGAATATGATGAAATTGATTGATACCATATCTTTGGAATTTTTATGAAATTGGTCACATATGTTTGGAATTTTTATGAAATCGATTGATCCCATATGTTTGGAATATGATTGAAATTGATCGATCCCATATGCCTGGAATTATGATATAAATAAAATTGAACCATTGATCTTTGAATTTGATGAGATTGGATTATGGCCATTGATCTTGAATTTAATGTGAATAAATCATGGCCATTGATTTATGATTTTTAATGTAAATAAAATATAGACAATTGATGATTGAATTTAATGTGATTAAAAATATGGCCATGTGATGTTGAATTTTTACATGATTAAATCTTGGCCATTGATCTTGGAATTTGATGTGATCAAAATCTAATCATTGATCTAAAGTTTCTAATATGATTAATTTTGAGCCATTGGAAGATTGATTTTTATTTGGATCATAAGAGAATATTAATTGTGAGCCATTGGATGTTTAATTTTGATTTGGATCTTATAATGAAATGAATCTAGCCATTGATCATGAGTGATATGAAATATAGACCATTAGATCTTGATCATGAGCATCTTATTTGAATCTGAACCACTAGATTGATATCATGAGTGATATAAATGAATCTAGACCATCGGATTGTCTTGATGATTGATGTAAATGAATATAAACCGTTGGATCTTGTTTATGAATGATTTAGAGGAATTTGAATGGATAGATTATCATTTGAAGTTATATGAGCCGTTGGATCTTTATTGTGAGTGATTTTGAGTGATTTGAACATTGGATTACCATTTTGCGTGATTTAAACTGTTGGATTACCTTTTTGAGTGATTTAATTGAATTTGAACGGTTGGATTGACCTCATGAATGTTTTAAGTGAATCTGAACCATCGATTAAATATGATCTTGATCACATTGATGATAATCGATTAAATGAAATCTATGTAGTCAATTAAATATGATCCTGGTCACATTGTTGATGATCGATACTTGATCAATGCTCTCACATGTTTGCTGCTATATTTCACATGCTTTACTGCCATACATGAGATGAAATATATTGTTACTTGCTATATTTGAATGATATTTATTATTGGCAATAACTTAATTTCTACAACACCCTAGTGGAATTGCCATATCTATACACCTAGAAGACATATTAGGTGTAGGGACGTGTATGTAGGCACCCATATTCACGAAAATGGTAAGAAGGAAAAATGATAAATCTTAATCAAGAGATATCAATATCAAGCCTAGCTCAACACATGCCAAATTAGGGTTTTAGGTCAAGGGTAGTTTTAGGACGATCCCTACCCCTCAACTCATCTTCTCTAGGAAGCAGAGAACTAGATAGGTGTGATGTAAATCGAACCATAGAGCATTTATGTTCCACACCCTGATCATGAAAGAAGAACATGGAAAACACGAATGAATCCGCACTCCGAACTACGCAGATCCTGATTCTTAGGGCAGCACCCTAAGATACGTAGCCAGTTTGGAGAGATTCCCAAACACGGACTCATATACCCTTGCTCCCTGAGAGTAGAGAGAAACAGATTACTCCCCGAGAGTAGAGAGAGACACCTTGCTCGTTGAGAGTAGAGAAAGATGAATTGCTCCCCGAGAGTAAAGAAAGATGAATTGCTCCTCGAGAGTAGAGAGAGAATCAGATTGCTCCCCGAGAGTAGAGAGAGACATATTGCTCCCTAAGAGTAGAAAGAGACAGATTACTCCCCGAGAGTAGAGAGACAGATTGCTCTCCGAGAGTAAAAAGAGACTGATTGCTCCCCGAGAGTAGAGAGAAAGATTGCTCCCCGAGAGTAGAAAGAGACAGATTGCTCCTCGAGAGTAGAGAGACAGATTGTTCCCTGAGAGTAGAAAGAGACAGATTGCTCCTTGAGAATAGAGAGATAAATAGATTGCTCCCCGAGAGTAGAGACAGATAGCTTGCTCCCTGAGAGTATCAAAACATCCCAACGAACTACGTTGTACCTGATTTTTAAGACCTCTGAAATACATAGGCAACTTGGAGGACCTCTCCAAGTACGATACCACATCTTAGAATCCTTAGGTCCTCTACATCTATGTTCATATCCATATGCATATTCACTTTAATCCACATTAGTCTATATCTAGATTCAATCTCAATCATCATCAAGCATAAACTTCAACTTGAACAATTAAATCTATGAAAGCTTAATCATAAATCACATTCATAAACCTTAATCACATTCCGTTCGAACTACGTTATGGACTTGATTTCTAGGATTGAAATACGTAGGCAATTTAAGATGTCTTGGATGTCTTAGATTCAGTCTATCACCGAACCATCTTCGGTTCGATTCAATGTATATTATTTTTCTTGTTTATTTATTTTTGAGAACATGTTTGGCTAAACCCTTGGATAGAAGAATTTAGTAACTTGGCATAAGATCCCCCATGAGCCCTAGTCATCATCCATTGACCATGAACAGTCAGAACCATAGAGTCTAAGGAAAGTAGAATCACATAGGAAGCCAATTTTTGAATCAGGCAGCTTTGGGTGCCTAACACCTTCCTAAACTATACTTTGAATGCTTCCCCATTCTCTGATAGATCAAAGCCAATATATTAGGTCAAATGAGTCAATAAAAGTCTTTTCTTATGATAAGACTATATTTTATAGGTCCTAGAGCTTAATCTAGGTGGCGACTCCAAATCATTTACCCCAGTCTTTAAATCAACATCTGCATCTATTGACAGGTAGGCGATTCTCGAGTAAGCACTAAAGACAGTCTTAAAGGGATGGAATCCCACTCAAAATTTAGGTATGACACTAAATAGCTCTTTCCCTCTTGGAGCAACTCAGATAAAGAATTTGTTTCTACAAGCTGTATCAAGACACCGATCATTTGTAACTACGTCTAAGCCTAAAACCTCTAAGTCCATAGACAAATATGATAATGAAGGTCCAAACAGACGGATAAGAAATTATCCATATGGGTCTACCATTGAGAGAGTGTTTGGTTATTTATGTAGAATGGTTTATCCCACTGAAGAGATACCACTTTATTGGCTTTTCAAAAATGGACCATCGGAATCCTTAGACGTCATTGAATTAATGAATGATAGATGAGCATTCTAGTCAGATTTAATGAACAATCTTATGCATAAAGGACTGACATGCTCACAAGAGACGACGTCATGAAATTTTGATTGATCAATGAAGGGCTTGTAATGGAGACTCTTTGGAAGACCATCGGATATATAGACGGGAGGAATAGTCTATTGCCAATAAAAAATTATACTCTGATGATGATGAGGTGATGAGACCGTCCCCTGTAAAGGAGGGATATAGTGATCAAAATCAAAAGTCCAATCCAACTTACGTCTGTGAAAGGTGACAAATGATCAATCTTACCATCGTATGCTGTCAATGTACCTCAATTGGGATAAGTTTCCATCAAGCTTTGAAAATGTGATTTTTGAAGCATGGCAAACGAATCGGCTCTTTACCAATGAAGCTTTAATAAAATAAACATGCCAAGAGGCACAAGAAACAATTGAACTCTCTACTGACTTTCGTTGGGAAAATCTCATCCAACATCCTTACTTCTTATATAGCTCCCTTCTTTCTTTCTTTCTTTTTCTTTTTCTTTTTTTTTTCTTTGTTTTTTTTCCATTGTGGAAGCTATACATGGCAATTCTTCACTTGATCTGGATTGGCTTCAAATTGGTACTCTTCAGTGATGGGTATGGAGCTTCTGCTTCTAAAAATTCATTTACTTACAAGGACTCTTGGAATGGTATTTCTTGTATCAGCTAGAGGTGCCATCCCTAATTGGTGGAGCATAAAGCACAGTAATACCTCAATCAATATTCTGCTCTCTTGTCGACTCTTGTGGTATAGTAATCTATCAACTCCATCAGTGCTTATCCATTCAGCCATATGTCTCTCTGATTGTCATTTGTATCATGCTCAACAACATCTATATCTACTTTGTAAGACCCGTACCTTACTAACCCGGTCTTACCACCTTATATTAGGTCTTCCTATCATGGTCGGACCAAGCGGACCAAGTGCGTGAAGAAACAACAAGGCTAGGTATGTAATTTGAATAAAAAATCATCTAATTAAGACATGTGGTCGCATACCTAAACAGGTGTGGTCAACCACACCTTAGAATGTTGAGACCACTTGAATCTGAGACGTGTGGTCACAGTTTGGAGACATGTGATCGAAGGATCCTACGACCCCACGTGCGACCACACGATGGTATAACTGACTCTGAAATTAGAAAACCTTCCTAATCTGAAAGGGGGTTCTTTCCTAATCAAAGTGGGACTTTATATGAATGTTTTTCTCTATATAAAGGACGTCCCTTAGTTTCTTCCACTCTTTTAGAACCCAAATTGAAAGAGAGAGAAAGAGAGGAGGAGGAAGGGAAAGAGAATTGAAGAGGAAGACTAGGAGAAGGAATTACAGAGAAACCTCTAATTCTCCAGCAAGTTTAAGGTATGAAATCATTCCCTACATTAATTGAATGCCTAGAATAGATTATGAAGGAGAGATTGATTCAAAATAAGATCTCAATCCTAAGACCATGAACAAAACTCTAAGGAGTTCCATAAAGAATGGATTAATGTGAAGGACTATGTAAAAGTGTGAATTTTAAGCCATAGAATAATCATAGGAGGGATCATAATGTTAGCCATGAAATTAAGTATAAAAGGATGTGGCTAAGAGTAAAAGTCAACCAAAAACTCATATGGTCACAGTTTAATCGACCACACGAGGCACATATGTCTGACCACATGCCCTCAGGAAGTTTCCAGGGAGGGTGTGGTCACATGTGTGTGGTCCATGATATGAGACCACACGTATTGACCCTACACCCTGCGGTCGCAGAAACTGAGACCACAGGTGCAGTTACACCTATGACCATACAAATTTTAGAGGTCTATTTGATGCTAGTATGGACCATTGACTACTGTAAATGGATGAGCTTGAACCCTAACTTAGAACTTACTAATTTCTTAGGTTTCTAAAAGTTTCAAGAGTGAGTTAAGAAGCTTGGAGAAGATTAAACGTTTCTAGCAGGTGAGGGAACAAAACCTAAATTAATTGGCTAATAATAAACTATTTACTTTTAGTGAGTCTAATGCCTTGATTGATTCTATGCTTGTATGCTTGTAATGTGCATCTCACATGTCATCTAATATTTCAGTTATTACTGCTCATGCATATTTATTTCTGTTTATTTATAATATGATGCTGATGATGATGCTAGGAATAGACATGTGATTATGTGTGTGTGGTTAGTGTGCTTGATGCGAGTGGAGCATCAGGGGGAGGACATAACATTGTGGTTCATCCTGGTCACCAGACTCTAGCTCTATCTCTACTTAAGTCTTGTTCACTGACATCGTCGTATCACCATTACCTTAGCAGAACTATTACGTCGTAGGGCATCAAGGGAGGTGGTTTCGAACCGTGTAGTCTTCGACTCTATCGGGGGGCCTTAGCTCTATCTCTATGGACGTATTGAGGGATGCTGGGGTAAGGCCTTGGATACACTGGATGACATTTAAGATTGGTTAGTTGCGAGTCCAGTTTACAAGCCCTCACCAATAAGGGCTTACGTGTTGATATGGGTAGGGCATCAGAGGAAGTGTTGGTGGTGTTTAATCCGGACACTTTAGCTCTATCTCTATTCCATGGCGGGTGCATGTGGGACGGCAATGGTGTTTGATCCATTGGATGGATTCACACACTCGTGTATAGAGATGCGGTGGCTGCCAATCCTTTCTATAGCATATTGCAAACTTAAAAACCAGACCAAAGATATGAATTGAATGCATGCATATGTTTGTTGCATTATTTTGTTTGCTAACTGAGCCGTGATGTGTGCTCACCCTTTCGACGTTGAATATTTTTAGTTGTTAATGGAGGTCCTACCGTTGAAGATTACATGATCATGTCGACGTATGGATACGTAGCGGGCGATAAACGTAGAAGCTATGGAAGAGGTACAGGATCCATCGTGCGAGTACAATTCATGTGTTTTCTATTAGTTTAGTTGTTTGGTTATCGAAACATGTAATTGATTAATTTATTTTATTTTATGTTTTGAGTTACTTTGGAGATAACTGGATAATTAATTATGTTATTACTATTAGATACTTAGTTCATTAGTATTAAAGACTTCTGCTATTGTTTATTTACTCTGATTATGCTTGTAGAATGTATCTAGTTTAATTGGTTGGGCAAGGCCTATAC
>CM053266.1:9717592-9837454 GCA_028583415.1 Protea cynaroides | reverse complement strand
CAACATTGGGCATAACTCAATTATCATTGTATTAAATCGAGTACTACTTATGCCATGACTTTATCCTTGTATCCACTCTTAAATTTGCCTTTAGGAATCTTCTACCTTGTCAAAATTCATACCGATATAACCATCATTAACTCTACTTGAGTGCTATCTATTTCTTTACTGGCTACTCTTAATAGTTCCCACATTTTCTCATGCACTCTTTTACAGACATGATTCATATCCATCCATTTAGCAATTTCAAAACAAATTCTCCATCACTTCATCTGAGTTTCATTGGCTATAGCATTCAATCTGAATCCAATCATCTTTCTTCCAATAATTCCATTATCACTTCACATCATTATCAACAATGATCAAAGAGTGTATAAATCAGAATGTTTGTCCAAAACAATTCATTTCCTTCTTTCAATTTAGCATAATGGCAATACTTGCTTTATCTAGTGAACTTAGGTTTAAAGGATCAGGAGTAAATCTGTGGTAATCCAACCGGCATCCAAAGGTCGTTAGGTTGCACGGTGGTCCAAATACATGGAATAGAGGTTTTTCAGTTCTTAACCTCATGGTTACAGGTTCTATCGAATATATAATGCCATTGGTCGAGGCACTATAGGAGTAAATCTGGAGAAAGATTTCGCACATCAGTAAATCAGGTATAATCTGGAGAAAAATTTCGTACATCAATAAATCAGGTGTAAATCGAAAAGATGTACGCTCAACATGATTAAACATTTAACTATTCGTTCAGTTCACATCTCTGTTCATTTGGTCGATCATGAGAGTGGCTAAGATTGGTATAATCAGGACTAATACTAAAGAAACAATATCTATAACTCCAATTGACAGGTTAAATCAAGAAGGCATCCTGTCAAGACACGAGAGTTTAAAATCTGGTATGTGCATCCTCTATAATCATAAGAGTAAATCAATAATGCACCGCATCCTATATAATCATATCCAGTTACATAGCCACAATTAGATTTGATCCTCTACTGAAAACGTTTAAGGCTTCGTCTTCAGAAAATATTCTTCAATCCTTGGTCGGATCATTGCAACTATCCCATACATTGGTGGCTGGTAAGGTTAACCACCTTGATATACTGCTTATTGTGCACCAAACTTCGCCGCGGGGTATGCATTACCGGGACTTCGGGTACTGGTTGTCGGTAGTGTATGGTAAGCACTGTGTTATAGCTAACAGGTATTGGGGTATAGTGTTGCTACCAATTGGTTCCGTACTTGGTCATGTCCTTTGGATTTAGCCCGAGATATTTTCCTTTATCTCTACAGGGGTTTTGGCATTACTAGCCATTTTACTTCTTCTTCTGTCCTACATCGAGTTTCACATCTTTTGAGTACCAACTCAGTATTCTAATTTTCTACTGTACAGATGCTTCCTTCTTGCTACTGTACAATATCACTTGTATACTTAGATACTACCCAACTTATAGATAATACCCTATATTATTGGTTTATCAGGATAATTTTTTTTGTCTTCTCTTTCTGTTTAAGTGTGTATATATGGTTCCACCTTTTATATGTACATTATCGTCTTGTTTAATTTTTGTCTCAACCAACATAGGTGCTTATGGTTTGTTTGTATTAAAGCTTTTAATTTATCCTAACTCAGTTCATAATTGTCTTGAATGTATGTTAGTTCAGCAGACAAGGCCTAAGATGCTCTGATACCAAGTTGTCACATCCCAATTCCACACATTTCAGAATGGTGTGATGAACCGCTAAATAACCAACGGTTCAACCAGGATCTCAAATAGGCTATCCCCGTCATGCCCAACCTTCATACACTCACCATCATAATAGTAAGTAAATACACAATAGCGGAAGTCTTATAAATAAATGAAACGAGAACTAAAATGATATCCATAAATAATAGCAAATTATTTCGTGTTTAACCGAGACATAAATATTTAAGTACCAAATACATGTCTTATAAATCCAATAAAGAAACCTATAAAAATATCTAGTCAAATACACACGAGTTGCACTCGCAAGAGGAGTCGTGTGTATCATCTTCAGCTCCAGCTTCCATTGTTGCTACCGTCCCGTACGTAGAAGCATTCATATAGTCTTCAACTGTGTAACCTGCATCATCAACTAAAAATATTCGACGTCGAGGGGTGAGCACACAACACGGCTCAGTGAGTAGCCAAAATAATGCAACATTACATATGCATGCACATTCATTTATCTCTTTGGTCTGGTTTATAGTTTGCAATGCGCAATAGAAAGGTTGGGTGGTCAAAGGTTAACGTTTATTGACACCGCCTCTATACACAGGGTGTGGAAGTCCGCCCGAAGGTTAACGTTTATCGTCGTCCCCATCCACCCTACCATAACATTATACAACAAAGGTTAACGTTTATTGCTATATAATGTTATACCAACATGTAAGCCCCTGTTAGCGAGGGTTTGCAAACTGGGCTCGCTACTAACCAATCCTAATGCCAAACAGTGTATCCAAGGCCTCACCCCAAAGATCCCTCGAATGTCCATAGAGATAGAGCTAAGGCCCCCGGTAGAGTCGAGACTACAAGGACCGAGACCACCTCCCCGATACGCTACGACACAATAGTTCTGCTAAGGTAATGGCGATACGACGATGTCAATGCACAAGACTTGAGTTAGAGATAGAGCTAAAGTGCTGAGACCCGCCAAAGGTTAACGTTTATTGACGTTCTCATCACACCTCCCCTGATACTCGCTCGCATCAAGTACATCAACCACTCACATACAAGAACATGCCTATTCCTATCATCATCATCATCATCATGTTATAAACAATAAAGTAAATATGCATGAACAAGTAATAGAAATATTGGATGGCATGCTGTATGCACATTACAAACATATTTGCATGGAATCAAACATGGCATAGGACTCAAGAATTAGAAAATAGTTTATTATTAACCGATTTAGTTTGGAGTTAAGGTTCCTCACCTTAGTTTGCTATAAGATACTTTTTCAAGCTTTAAAATCACCTCTACAGTGTTATTATAATGCTAGCAAACCTAACAAAGTCGATAGAATTTAATTAGAATTAATTCTGAATTTAAAAACCATGTTGTTAACTGAGGGTCGATGCTCAGGATACATAGGGTCGATGGGTCTATCGACCCTACCCTCTGTCTGAACTTCCCGAATGCTGAGGGTCGATGGTCAGGGTGCCTAGGGTCGATGGGTCTATCGACCCTGTGTGCAACCCTCAGTGCACTCTGGTCCAATTTCCACTTTTTAATTCATTCTTCGTGTTTGGGGTCCTATGGCTTGCTTCCACATTCCATTAAACATTCATTCCATGGTTTGAAACCATGATTCATCCTCCTAGATGGCTTTCATGCATTATCCTAGGGTTTTCCATCAAAACCTAACCATGAATGGATGGTTTGGGTTTCTCCGAAATCCTACACTCAACCATATCTAACCTAAGGTCTGTAGAAACTCATGGAATTAGTATCCATACATGAGAAGATTATTTTTCTTTGAAAATTCTTCTCCTTTTTGCTAAGTCTTCTTCCTTGCCTCTTTTCTTCCTCTTTTCCTTCTTCTCTCTTTCTCTCAATTCAATTAGGGTTGTGAAAGGAGTGAAAGTGACTTAGGGACGTCTTTTAAATAGAGTAGGAATGTCCTATAATAGTCCCATTGAAATTTGGAAAGAATCCCAATCGAAAATTAGGAAATTTCCTAATTTCAATTTCGGCGGCAAGTGAGGGTCGATGATCCCGTCGACCCTGTGGTCTGACACTGTCCGACCCTCTCCCAAATTTGGTCTGAGTTTCTGATTTGGGAGGGTCGACCCTGTTTAGCTGGGTATGCGACCCTTCCTCTATTTTAAGTGTTTTTGGGTCGATTTGATACCTAGGATCTCGCTCTCCTTCACGCCCTTGGTCCATTTAATTCGACCATGATGGGTAGACCTGGTTCAAGGTGGTAAGACCGGGTTAGTTTGACACGGGTCTTACACCATTAGCCAAACAAAACCCAGTTGCCATGGATAGGTGGAATATTGTTACAGCTCAAATGTTCAATGAAGATTGGCCAATAGCATGACTATAAACACAACCCTTCAGTTTTCACTCTGGATGGTCAATTCTATTTTGCAGTATTTGGTTTTGATTGGTAGAGACAAACCATGAGATGGAAATTGGATGATGGGGTTTCCTTCAATTTCAAAATTGAACGAGAACATAAACCAGAGGTGACGATCAAACTGTCCTAGGGATAAATTCGGGCATTAGGTCCAGATGGGTCTAACTTTTCTCAATTATGGCTTGAACCTGGGGTAACGATTAAACACCTCAGGGATAAAACATTGACATTAAGCTCAAACAAATGATATTTTCCCTCAATCATAGCATGAACTGGAACATGAACTGGAGGCAATAGTTGGATGGACTTATGGCTAAATCATCAACACCGGATTCAGATGAAATAGAGCTCTCATTGATTCTCACATGAATCGGAACATGAACCAGATGTGACTATTGAATTGGTCTAAAACTGGATCTCTCTTTAGTTCCAAACATGAACTGGACATGAACCAGAGGTAATGGTTGAACCATCCTAGGGCTAGATCTCTCTTTAGTTTCAACACGAACATGACATAAATCGGATGCGATGGTTAAACCGGCTTGAAAGTATTCACTTAGGTACCATCAAGTATTTTATCAAAAATTGGCATCCATTCTTGCCCGAATTAAATTCTCAATTGAATCAGGTTCCCTAGGACATTGACAAAATTCTCTAATCAGATTGTCCTATCCTATCTAGAACTTGGCTTTTACTCAGGGTTTCCATTTGTGACCATTGTTGACCTTCAAAATTTGACAAGAGGGTTGTATAGGCTTTGGAACAGGACCCTAGTCATACTTCTGATTATAAGGTATCATACCCCACTTGATTGATAAGAGTCCTAGTCAGTTTCCTATAAAGAAAGTATCTTACTCAAAGGATAGACAAGATTATAGGTTCAACTCAACTCTCTTTAACAGTATAGGGAAAGGACCGAAGGACACATATTAGGGATATGAAGTCATGGGGACAGAAAGAGGTCACATACACATACAGGCTGACTCGACCATACAAATGTTAGCTCCCTTATGAAACCCATTGAACAAACATTATTTGGGTCAATTTAGTTGCTTTGACTGACCCTGTAATTGGCCTTGGGCTTCATGACCCAAATGGTTCATTAGGTAACAAGTTCCGTCCACTTGATTTGTCATATTTAAAGAAATTAAAATGGAGATACTCATTCAAAGCTTTCATACGGGATTATTAGCAAAAGTGGTTCATGACTAAACAAACCAGTAAATAACAGCTTGATCAAAACACCTATGTCGTGACAGGAAATTTTTGCTCGTTTTTTAAGCCAATGTGTTAACAATGGTGGATCTGACATTCTAAGTTCATTGATAGAAAGTGTACAATGGCCGTCCACTATGATGTGGGACAGGTTTATACATTTCTTCTGCCCTCATCGAGTGAGAGTTCAAGATCCTCATCGTGTGGATTCTAACATGTCAACCAATCAAGAGTAAAAATGGACAGAACTTTGACGTCACTGGTATGGATGTCGTGATTGAACGGGTTTTACCATGTTGGTTCAGGGATGGACCAAAAATAAAAAACATGTGGCTCAAACTGGGTTAGGACTGACAAGGCTACCTTGTTGAGGAGGAGTGGCCTATCCCGTCTATACGGTGAATCATGGGTCCCTCGATTCCTTTTGATATACCATTTTGCAAAAAGTCAAGACCTAGAGTAGTATGACGCCTTCCCGGGCGGACCCAAGAAACAATCGTCAGAGACTCTCGTTGGTAGAGATTTTTACAAGGTAAGTGTCAAGATTGTGCTTTTCGCCTAGCGGGTGATCCCATCTGCATGAAGAGCCGGACTGACTAACGGCACGATGTGTGACTGAACCCATACCTCCCAAAATAATATGTACAAACATAAATAATAGTAGCCCTAGATCTAGCATCCAATGTTAATCAATTAATGTAAGGAAGGTGAATCTAGAGTCTGAATGTAGAATCCCTAGTGGAGTAGCCACTGTGAGGACAATGATATATCTACTCATCTCTGATGGACGGTAAATGATTTGGAGTCGCCACCTAGATTAAGGTCTAGGACCTATAAAATGTAGTCTCATCATAAGAAAAGACTTCTATTGACTCATTTGACCCAATATATTGGCTTTGATCTATCAGAGAATGGGTATGTATTCAAGGTACAGTTTGGGAAGGTGTTAGGCACCCAAAGCAGTCCGATCTGAAAATCAGCCTCCTATGTGATTCTACTTTCCTTAGACTCTATGGTTCTGACTATTCATGGTCAATGGATGATGACTAGTGCTCATGGGAGATCCTATACCAAGTTGCTAAATTCTTCTAACCTACGGTTTAGCCAAACATGTTCTTAAATATAAATAAATAAGAAAAATAATATACAGTAAACAGAACCGAAGATGGTTCAGTGATGGACTAAATCTGAGACATCCAAGACATCTTAAATTGCTTACGTATTCTAATCTTGGAAATCAAGTCCATAACGTAGTTCGAAAGGAACGTGATTAAGGTTTATGGATGTGATTTATGATTAAGCTTTCTTAGATTTAATTATTTAAGTTGAAGTTTATGCTTGATGATGATTGAGATTGAATCTAGATATAGCATAATGTAGATTAAAGTGAATATGGATATGGATATGAATATAGATGTGGAGGACCTAAGGATTCTAAGATTTGGTACCGTACTTGGAGAGGTCCTCCAAGTTGCCTACATATTTCAGAGGTCTTGAAAATCAGGTACAACGTAGTTCGTTGGGATGTTTTGATACTCTCGGGGAGCAAGCTATCTCTCTCTACTCTTAAGGACCAATCTGTTTATCTCTCTACTCTCAGGGAGCAATCTGTCTCTTTCTACTCTCAGGGAGCAATCTGTCTCTCTATTCTTGGGGAGCAATTTGTCTCTTTCTACTCTTGGGGAGAAATCTGTCTCTCTACTCTCGGGGAGCAATCTGTCTCTTTCTACTCTCAGGGAGCAATCTGTCTCTCTCTACTCTTAGGGAGCAATCTATTTCTCTCTCTACTCTCGGGGAACAATTCGTCTTTCTCTACTCAGGGAGCAAGGTGTCTCTACTCTCTACTCTCGGGGAGCAATTTGTCTTTCTCTACTCTCAGGGAGCAATTCGTCTTTCTCTACTCTCGGGGAGCAAGGTATCTCTACTCTCGGGGAGCAAGGTGTTTCTCTCTACTCTCGGGGAGCAATCTATTTCTCTCTACTCTCAGGGAGCAAGGGTATATGAGTTCGTGTTTGGGAATCTCTCCAAACTGCATACGTATCTTAGGGTGTTGCTTTAAGAATTGGGATCCACGTAGTTTGGAGTGCGGATTCAGTCATGTGTTTTCCATGTTCTTCTTTCATGATCAGGGTGTGGAACCACATCACACCTATTGTAAGACCCGCATGCCACAAACCTGGTCTAACCTTATATTCTCATGTCTTGACCGGTAATCGGCTCAAGTGAACCAATTGTATGAAGAAACCACAAGATGAAATAAGCAACAAGTCAAATTTAGTTGGTGTGGTTGACTGTTTAAGTTTGTGTGGAAGCAACCAGTCAAAAACTAAAAACCAATAAATTTTGGACATACGGTGGCATTTTTTAGGGGTACAGTCGCACGTATGGTCGACTGTTCTAAAAACATATGGTCGACGGATTATGCGACCGCAAGATCGACCGTATGAATCCAAAACCGACTCTGTGTTTAGGAAACTTTCCTAATTTGATGGGGCTCTTTCCTAATTGAAAGATGACTCTATGTGGAGGTTTTCCTCTATACAAAGGACGTCCCTTAGCCTCTCTCTCTTTTAGAACCCAAATTGAAACTCTAAACCTATGAGAGTAAGAGAGAGAGAGGAAGAGAAGGAGAAGGAGATTTGGAGAAGAAGGCTAAGAGGAAGGTTTTGTAGAGAAGAGTTCTATCTCTCTACAGCAAGCTTAAGGTATGGACTTGACTCTGTAGGATAGATCAGATAGATTAGGTTCTTTTCAAATTGATATATGGAACCTAATACAATGATTCGGTTATAGGTTTTCTATGAGAATCCATAGAGAGTAGGGTAGGGATAATTGATAAGTATAAACTATGATTAAAGGCCATAGGATGATTTTAGGATGAATCCCATTGATGAGCCAAGAGGAGGAACTCGTATGAGAAGTAAAAATTAACCTGATATGTATGGTCGCAGCTATGGTCGACCATAGGATGACCAAAGTATCAACCATAGCCATTCGGGAAGAATTCAGGAAACATATGGTCGTAGGTACGGTCGCATATAGTGCAACCATAGGGTATCGACCGTACCTTTTACGCTGGCATATATTACGACTACAGGATCGACCATAGGGTATCGACCATACGATAACAGCAAGTATATTTTGAGACCAAATATGGTTTTTGACTATCGTAACTTGGTAAACTTAAACCCTAACTTAAATACATTAATTATTTAGGTTCCCAATAGATTCAAAGTGACTTCCAAAGCTTGGGAGAGGAACAAACATCAATCAAAAGTGAGGGAACAAGACCTAAACTAATTAGATAATAACAAACTGTTTTACTTTTTTTGTCCAATGGAATGAATGTTTCTATGCTTGTATGCTTATAATGTGCATCTCACATGTCATCTAATATTTTTGTTATTACTATTCATGCATATTTATTCCTGTCTATTTATAACATGATGATGATGATGCTAAGAATAGGCATGTGATTGTGTGTGTGGTTAGTGTGCTTGATGAGAGTGGAGCATCAGGGGGAGGACGTGGCATTGTGGTTCAGCCTGGTCACCAGACTCTAGCTCTATCTCTACTCAAGTCTTGCACACTGACATCGTCGTCACCATTACCTTAGCAGAACTATTACGTCATAGGACATCATGAGAGATGGTCTCAGACTGTGTGGTCTTTAACTCTGTCAGGGGCCCTTAGCTCTATTTCTATGGACATATTGAGTGATGCTGGGGTGAGGCCTTGGATACACTCTATGGTATTAGGATTGGTTAGTTACGAGTCTAGTTTGCAAGCCCTCGCCAATAGGGGCTTATGTGTTGGTATGGGTAGGGCATCAGGGGATGTGTTGGCAGTATGTGATCTGGATACTTTAGCTCTATCTCTATTCCATGGTGGGGTGAATGTGGACGACAATGGTGTTTGATCCATTGGGTGGGCTTATACACCCGTGTATAGAGGTGCAGTGGCCGCCAATCCTTTTTATAGCACATTGCAAACTTTAAAACTAGACAAAAGATATGAATTGAATGCATGCATATGTTTGTGCATTGTTTTGTTCACTCACTGAGCTCAAGTTGGAGAGCTGACCCTCGCACGTGCAATTCTTTTTAGTTTCTGATGTTGCAGGTGTTACGATTGAAGACTATATGGATGCCCCAATGTTTGGACAAGTGGCGACTATGGATGTGCAAGCTGTGGATGACAAATATGACTCGTCAAGCGATTGTTTCAACTATGATTACGTTTAGTGTTTTATTTTTTGTATTTTGACACTTGTAATATGTATTAATTATGTTTTGGTTACTTGGAGATAATTGGATTATTTAATTATTTATCATGTTAGACCTCAGTTCATTATTAATAAGACTTTCGCTATTTACTTTATTGTCTCTGATTAATGTGGAATGTGTTTTGGTTTAACATGGTTGGCACAGTCTATACGAGATCTTGGTTTGAACCGTTGGTTCTCATGACGGTTCATCACACCACTGGTTAGTCCAGAATTGGGGTGTGACACCTATCTAATTATCTGCTTCCTAAAGAAGATGAGCTGAGGGGTAGGGATCATCTTAAAACTACCCTTAACCTAAAACCCTAATTTGGCATGTGTTGGGCTAGGCTTGATATCTCTTGATTAAGATTTATCATTTTTCCTTCTTATACTTTTCGTGAATGTAGGTGTCTACATTCACGTCCCCCCACCTAATATGTCTTCTAGGTGTATAGATATGACAGTTCGACTAGAAATTAAGTTGTTGCCAACAATAAATGTCACACCCCAATTCTGCACTATTCAGAACGGTGTGATGAACCGCTAATAAACCAACGGTTCAACCAGGATCTCTAATAGGCTGTGTCCTTTTAAATTAAACCATATACATCCACAACCATAATCAGAATAAATACACAATAGCGGAAGTCTTAATATTAAATGAACTGATGAATCTAACTGTGATAATCATAAATAAAATATCAAATTATGTTGTATCAACCGAGACATAAGTAAATAAAATATCAATTACATTTCCTTAATAGTTCAAATAAGAATCTAATCGAAAACGCATGAGTTGCACTCGCATGAGGGATCATGCGTCTCCACTATGTCTTCAGCCTCCATTGCAGCCACGTGTTCGTACACAAAAACATTCATATAATCTTCCATAGTGGTACCTGCATCATCAACTAAAAATATTCGATGTCGAAAGGGTGAGCGCACATCACGGTTCAATGAGCAAACAAAACAATGCAACAAACATATGCATGCATTCAATTTATATCTGTAGTCTGGTATATAAGTTTGCAATGTGCTATAGAAAGGTTCGGTGGCCACCTCACCTCTATACACGAGTGTGTGAAACCGCCCAATGAAAACGGCACTGTCGACCCCACATGCACCCACTATGATACAATATACCCCCATGAAAACGGCATGGCAGTATCGGTTGCATCATACCAACATGTAAGCCCCTCCTGGCGAGGGCTTGCAAACTGGGCTCGCAACTAACCAATCCTAATGTCAATCAGTGTATCCAAGGCCTCACCCCAGCATCCCTCAATACATTCATAGAGATAGAGCTAAGGCCCCCCGGCAGAGTCGAAGACTACACGGTCCGAGACCACCTCCCCTGATGCCCTACGACGTAATAGTTCTGCTAAATGGCGATACGACGATGTTAGTGGACAAGACTTGTATAGAGCTATGGCACAATATACCCAATGAAAACGGCATTGGAGTACCGATTGATACCATCCCCTATCCGCATCAAGTACACCAACAAACACAAACATCTACATGCCTATTCCTATCATCATCATCATCATCATCATGTTATAAACAATGAAATTAAATATTCATGAACAATAATAATAGAAATATTGGATGACATGTTGAATGCACATTACAAGCATACATGCATAGAATCAGTCATGGCATTGGACTCAAGAAATAAAATAGTTTATTATTAGCCAATTAGTTTAGGTCTTGTTCCCTCACCTTTGCTTGAGTGTAGATCCTCTTTCAAGCTTTAAGAATCACCTTTATATCAATAGAAAAACCTAACAAGTCGATAGATTTTATTTAGAAGTCATTCCGACAATTTTAGGTTTGCTGTTAAGCGAGGGTCACAGGACGGGTCGCATGTAGGGTAGCAGTTTTCTACGACCCCAGGGTGTAGGGTCGATGCCAGGGTCGGATGTTCCATCGACCCTGGGTGCGACCACCGCATCCCTGGACTTCCCGTATGCTGGGGGTTGATCATGTGGTCTGGTATGGTCGATTCCCAATCGACCCCATGTGCGACCCCATGTGGTTTGAGTCGACCTTTTCATTCTACAGTCTAATCATTCAAGTTTGTGTCCTATGTCTTACTTACACAGTCCATTCTATGCTTGTTCTATGGCTTAAAACTCCAGGTTACTTCCTTACTTGCCTACCATGATTCCCTCCATGGATTTCATTGAAATCATCCCATGGATGGATGATTTGAGTTTCTCCTAGATCATACCCTCTTCATGAACTATTCTAAGGTCTTAAATCATTAATGGAAACAAACCCATACCTTAGGTTTGCTGAGATTCAGAGGTTTCTCTGAATTCTTCTCTTTAGTCTTCTTCTTCAACTTTCCTTCTCTTCTCATTCTCTTCTCTTTCTCTCACTTTCAATTAGGGTTTCAAAAGGAGGGAAAGAGGCTAAGGGACGTCCTATTTATAGAGAAAAACCTCCCAAAATAAGTCCCATTGAGATTAGGAAAGAATCCCCTTGAAATTTGAAAAGTTTCCTATTTATGGTTTCTGTCGGTAATGAGGGGGTCGATGAGGGGGTCGGAGATCCCGTCGACCCTCGGGTCTAAATTGTCCGACCCTCGGTTAAATTTCAGGGGTCAGACTCATTAATGAGGGGGGTCCGACCCTGCCCCCTATTTTACTGTTTTTGGGTCAGTTTAATACCTGGTCTCGCTATTTCCTTAACGCACTTAGTCCATTTGGCTCGACCATGATAGGTAGACCTGGTACAAGATGGTAAGACCGGTTAGTTCGATACGAGTCTTATAATAAATATCATTCAAATATGACAAGTAACAATATATTTCATCTTATGTATGGTAGTAAAGCATGTGAATCAATATAGCAGTAAACATGTGAGAGCATTGATCAAGCATCGATCATCAACAATGTGACCAAGATCATATTTGATCGACTACTCAGATTTGATGTAATCGATAATCATCAATGTGATCAAGATCATATTTGATCGATGGTCTAGATTCACTTAAAACATTCATGAGGTCAATCCAACTGTTCAAATTCAATTAAATCACTCAAAAAGGTAATCCAATGGTTCAAATCACTCAAGATGGTAATCCAAAGTTCAGATCATTCAAAATCACTCACAATAATGATCCAACGGCTCATATCACTCCAAATGATGTTCTATCCATTCAAATTCCTCTAAATCATTCATAATCAAGATCCAATAGTTCATATTCATTTACATCAATCATCAAGACAATCCGATGGTCCAGATTCGTTTATATCACTCATGATATCAATCCAATGGTTCAGATTCAAATAAGATGCTCATGATCAAGATCTAATGGTCTATATTTCATATCACTCATGATCAATGGCTAGATTCATTCATTATAAGATCCAAATCAAAATTAAACATCCAATGGCTTACAATTAATATTCTCTCATGATCCAAATGAAAATCAATCTTCCAATTGCTCAAAATTAATTAATCATATTACAAACTCTAGATCAATGGTTAGATTTTAATCACATCAAATTCCAAGATCAATGGCCAAGATTTAATCATATAAAAATTCAACATCACATGGCCATATTTTTAATCACATTGAATTCAATCATCAATTTTCTAGATTTCATTCACATTAAAAATTCTAAATCAAATGCCATGATTTATTCACATTAAATTCAAGATCAATGGCCATAATCCAATCTCATCAAATTCAGATATCAATGGTCCAATTTTATTTATATCATAATTCCAAGCATATGGGATCGATCAATTTCAATCATATTCCAAACATATGGGATCAATCAATTTCATCAAAATTCCAAACATATGGGATCAATTTCATAAAAATTCCAAGGATATGGGATCAATCAATTTCATCATATTCCAAACATATGGGATCAATTTCAATTTCATCATATTCCAAACATATGGGATCAATTTCAATTTCATCACAATCCATATATGATCGGATCAATTTCAATTTCATCAAAAATTCCATATATGATCGGATCAATTTCAATCAATTTCCACACAATTGGATCAATTCCATTCGATTTTCACAATCGGATCAGTTTCAATTTCATCACATATGCCATAATCGGACCAAATTCAATTTCATCACATAAGCCATAATCGGGACCAAATTCAATTTCATCACATATGGTTGGACCAATTATATTGCAATTCCATGTTATAACCGAAACAATCATCATTAACATTCCAACATGGTCTGATCAAACACATTAACAATATGATTCAATCAAAATAATCATGGGCTCAGTTTTTTTTTTTTTTTTTAACACATCAACAGGATCAGATTTCTTAATTAACCATAATAAAAAATCAATGTTATAGAGATCGGATGGTTGAGAGATCAGTTGGGTAATGGCGGCCGGGTTTTGGTGCAGCAAGGTATGGATTATTGGGTGCTGCTGCATGAGTAGAGTTGATGGATGGGATGAGATGTATGCAGCTTAGGTTGGGCATCGGTTTTGGTTGGAGGGAACCAATTGTGTTGATATAGAATGGTAGTGGCAGCTTCGATGGGTGGAGATCTGGGTAACTAAGAATGAAATCCAGGTGTCTCAAACGGTGAGACATGGGGCGATGTGGTAGCTGGTATGCAGGTCAGGTGTAGTGGAGGTGATATTGATAGGTGTGAGTGGGTTGTATAACAAGTGGTAGTGTGGGGAGATGGACTGCAAGTGGAATGGTTATGGTGGACTGGTGATGGTGTTGTGGAATGAAGGATTGATTAGGTACAGGTTTGATCTGTGGGGAAGCAAATCGAGTGGTAATCAGTCGGTGGTGGCTGCAGGTTAGGCCAGGTAAGTGGAATAAAGGAAGTCGCAGGTGGGTTTATCGGTGGGGATAAATAGCTGCAAGAAGATGGATAAAGGGATTGCGATGGGTTTAGAACAGGTAGAAGAAAGTACAATACAGTAGTGGGGAAACTTACCCATCCAAATAGACCAGCAAATGATATCCCAAAAGGCCTAAGCACATATAGCCTCGGTCCATCCAAATGATGTTCAGCGGCCTAAACCCAAGTAGCTGTGGCCCATGCTCCAAGGGACCCATGAGACTGATCGAAAAGATTAGACCGAGAAATCTCCTTCTAAAGTATGGCGCTTTTTCGTTTGAGATTTCGGATCTCAGATTGTCATTCTGAAAGTGTGATTGCTTTTTCATGCTTTTGTTGAACATGCCACACCGCATCGTTTGGCAAGAGTTGGGACGGGATTTGGAAGCCATGTAGCAATGACCTTCAGCAGCATACTGAGAAAGACGAGACCCCCCTTTGATTTCCTCCAAACAACCTGTGGAAGCCCCAGTTTTTTATTCCCCCTAGCATCCCCAGAGGTGTATATTCCCATTCTGCCTGGATCCGGTATCATAAGTCATATCGTATCGACTTTTTCGAGAAAACTGGTCTTCGGGTATCTAGGCATGGTTTATGCCATTCTTAATTTCTCGTTGGATTTCTTCGGGGCATTTCCCATTAAGTGATTTATATGAATCATTAATGTTCCTTTCATGGAGTTTCTCCATTATTCGTTATATATGAGGAAGCGAAGAGGCCAGCGAAGAAAAACTGATCTACGACCACCCTTTTATATAGGGTGGTTGTAGATCAGCTCGACCACTGGGAGAGAGTGGTCTACGATCAACTAGCTCTTTAGTTGCTTGGTTACTGGGCTTCCTTTCTGCAGCTTCTCAGGAAGATCTCAGACTTAGTCTATTTACGAAAAAAGAAGCCAAGTGTACTTTGCCTTGAACGAACGATTTTGCCAGGTTTGGTAGTAGTGGTGTCTCTGTCGAGACTTGCTCAGTGGTCCTGTCGTCTGAACCAGAAATCTCGTATGATTGTAGTCGAGACCAATGCCGTTCCAGTATCCGCCCAAAACAAGAGTTCACAAAATGATCGAAAACTCTAAAATGGGCGAGGACAGGTTGGTTCGAGGTAGCTTTAGCTACAAAGGAAAGGGGAGGTCCTGATTCCGGGACAGAGCCGTATGAAGCGAGAGTGTCACGTACGGTTCCTTTGAGAAGGGTGTGATACCACCACCTATCAGGCCCGACAAGCGGTCCACGGAGCTGCATCCTGTAACTGGCTAGATCTACAGAAGCTGTTACAGAATTGAGATAGACTGAGAGTTCGAGGATCAGACCTGCGCCCCATCCAGAACTCGATCTACGGCAGAATCCCAACCGTGTATAGGCACAACACTTAAGGCAAGGGCTGTGATCGGCAGAAGGCGCTTGTAGAGCCCTCTACCCATGGTCCGTGAGATTCCCTCATCCTAGCGCCTTGTGGAACTCCCGTTAGGGGAATAGCCCCGCCTAGAATGAGGCGACCTTCGAAGAAAGACGAGATCCAATCGAGAGCTGAGAATCCCCCCAACATCTGTATTACCAATCCTCCGAGTCGGAAAAATTGGGTGCTATCATATACCTTTGTATCGGCTAAGTTCACGAGCTGGAGATAAGCGGACTCGAACCGCTAACATCCGCCACAGGATAAACCACCGTCTCTCAGGCCTCCCCGACTGATTCTACCATAGAGGCCAATGATACACAGCCCTCTCGAATTAGTTATACGATAGAAGCTTTCAACATACACCCGGGGACAAATCTTTCACTCACTGAGAAGTGAAACTGTAAGATCCGTGTCAATCTAACCCGGTCTTACCACCTTGAACCAGGTTTACCCATCATGGTCGAGTCAAATGGACCAAGGGCGTGAAGGAGATCGAGATCCCAGGTATCAAATCGACCCAAAAACACTTAAAATAGGGGAAGGGTCGCATACCCAGCTAAGCAGGGTCGGACCTCCCAAAACAGAAAGTCAGACCCTCAGTTTTAAAGGGAGGGTCGGACAGCTTAGGACCCTAGGGTCGACGGGATCATCGACCCTCCCATCGACCCTCGGTTGCCATAAGAAAATAAAATTAGGAAATTTCCTAATTTTCGATTGGGATTCTTTCCTAATCTCAAAGGGACTTATTTTAGGATGTTCCTACTCTATTTAAAGGACGTCCCTAAGCCACTTTCACTCCTTTCACAACCCTAATTGAATTGAGAGAAAGAGAGGAGAAGGAAAAGAGGAAGAAGAAAGGCAAGGAAGAGAACTTAGCAAAAAGGAGAAGAATTTCAAAGAAAAAATAATCTTCTCAGGTATGGATACTAATTCCATGAGTTTTTACAGACCTTAGGTTAGTTATTGTTGGGAGTGTGATCTCGGAGAAACCCAAACCATTAAGCTATGGTTAGGTTTTCATGGAAAACCATAGAAGAATGCATGAAAGCTATCTAGGTGGTTGATTCGTGGTTCCAGACCATGGAATGCATGTAGAATGGAATGTAGGAGCAAGCCATAGGATTTCAAACACGAAGAATGGATTAAAAGAGGGAATTGGACCAAAGTGCACAGAGGGTCGCACCGAGGGTCGATGACCATCCGACCCTAGGTGTTCCTGACCATCGACCCTCAGTGTTCGGGAAGTTCAGAATCTGGGGAGGGTCGCACCCAGGGTCGATCAGGACTCCGACCCTACCTCCGACCCTCAGTTAACAGAATAGTTTTTAAATTCGGAATTAATTCTAATTAAATTCTATCGACTTTGTTAGGTCTTCTAGCAATATAATAACACTGTAAAGACGATTCTAAAGCTTGGAAAAACATCTATTAGCAAGCTAAGGTGAGGAACCAGAACTCCAAACTAAATGGGTTAATAACAAAAACTATTTTTCTATTTCTTGAGTCCTATGCCATGCTTGATTCTATGCGAATATGTTGTAATGTGCATACCGCATGCCATCCAATATTTCTATTACTTGTTCATGCATATTTACTTTATTGTTTATAATATGATGATGATGATGATGATAGGAATAAGCATGTGCTTGTATGTGTGTGGTTGATGTACTTGATGCGAGCGAGTATCAGGGGAGGTGTGATGAGGACGTCAATAAACGTTAACCTTTGGCGGGTCTCAGCACTTTAGCTCTATCTCTAACTCAAGTCTTGCGCATTGGCATCATCGTATCGCCATTACTTTAGCAGAACTATTATGTCGTAGAGTGTCAGGGGAGGTGGTCTCGGTTCTTGTAGTCTCTGACTCTACCGGGGGGCCTTAGCTCTATCTCTATGAACATTCTGAGGGATGCTGGGGTGAGGCCTTGGATACACTTTTGGCATTAGGATTGGTTAGTTGAGACCCAGTTTGCAGCCCTCGCCAACAGGGGCTTACGTGTTGGTATGACACTATATAGCAATAAATGTAACCTTTGTTATATAATGTTCATGATTGGGTGCATGTGAGTTGACGATAAACGTGATCTTCGGGTGACGTCACACACTCGTGTATAGAGGCGGGGTCAATAAACGCGACCTTTGGCTACCTAAACCTTTCTATTGCATACTGCAAACTTTAAACTGGACCAAAGATATAAATTGATTTGCATGCATATGTATTGTTGCATTGTTTTGGCTACTCACTGAGCTGTGATGTGTGCTCACCCCTCGACGTCGAATATTTTTAGTTGATGATGCAGGTTATACCGTTGAAGACTATGTGAATGCGTCTGCGTACGGGAACGTGGCAGCGATGGAAGCTGAAGCTGAAGTGGATACACACGACTCCTCTTGCGAGTGCAACTCGTGTGTATTTGATTAGATATTTTATAGGTTTCTTTATTGGATTTATTAAGACATGTATTTGGTACTTAAATATTTATGTCTCAGTTGAGAACAGAATAATTTGCTATTAAATTATTAATATCATCTTAGTTTTTCAGTTCATGTTATTATAAGACTTCCGCTATTGTGTATTTACTCTGATTATGATTATGGATGTGTGTAATTTTAGATAACGCGGGGATAGCCTATTTGAGATCCTGGTTGGACCGTTGGTTTATTAGCGGTTCATCACATCATTCTGAATAGTGCAGAATTGGGGTGTGACAGAAACCCTGTGACTATATTGTCCTGAAGACGGATGCGACGGGAAGAAGTGGCATTTGGAAGTGTTGCTGACTTAACATTTAGGTTTCGGCATAACAAAGCTTGCACTGTCTTTTCGCACTTAGGCGCACAACGTGCCGCAGTTGGGAATGTTGGTGGAAGTTATGGACATTGTGTTCACAAGTGGATCAAGATCATATTAAAGATGTGATACCCAATGACAACTCCACGTTAGTATTGATCCCAGGCCGTTTGGCTGAGAAAATGGAGGGAGGGGGTAGGGATTTTGATTACGGCATGATAAGGAAGTCTTTGGGGATAGAACGAACAAGGAAGTTTTGTATGTTGTTATTCTTACAAGGGTTCGTCTGTTTGTAACCTAAGAAGGTTACAAACAGAATTTGTAACCAGACTTTTTTGTCCTTGGAGTCAGAGCGGGTTCCCCCCTGCTCCTCACTTCTTCTTCCTCTTCTGCCCATGTTGCTTTCTTCCTTGATTTTCTTCTTCTCCCCTCCGCTTTCGTTCTCTTTGCAGCTCTGCTCGATCTCCAGCTCCAACTCTCTTTTTCCCGTGCTCTCTCTTCTCTCCTCTTTCTAATTATCTCCCAGCGACCCCTCTTTTTTCCAAATCTCTTTTCTCTCTCAACCCTCCTCTCCCAATTTTCTTTTTCTCTCCTCCACCACCGACTCCCAATTTCTTTCTTCTTTTCTTTTTTTCTTTTAATCGGATACTTCCTCTAGATTCTGTCCATATTCATGTTCCTTTCTTTTTTTTATATTTTTTCCTTTTCTCCTCTTTGAGTCCACCAACCTAGCTGTTATCTCCATATCTCATTCTCTTTTTCTCAATTTTCCTCTTCTCTTTTGGATTTTTTTCCTTTTATCGGCTCTTTCTCTTTTTTATTAGATTTTTTTTTCACAGCTCTCTCTCTCTCTTTCCTAAACCAGTCAGTCCTTTTCTCTCTCTTTCCTTATGGTCGATTCTCTCCTTTCCTTTTCTTAATTCTTTCAACTTAGAAATTAGCCCATTTCTTTCCTATTTTCCATCCTCTCAGATTTTCATCAAAGTATACATATAATATATAAATAATATATATGATAATATACATATACATTACCATATAATATATGACAATATAATAACACATGTATAAAATATATGCACATGGGACTGAACCGGTTTGATCCATACTGGTTTGGACTGAGTTGATCTGTTCAAGGTTGACTGAGCCGGACTGACTTGTTTGGGTTGGACCGACATGAGTTGACTAGGTTAAATTGATATAGGTTGAGCTGGGTTAGGCCAAGATTGGTTTTTCTCTCTTAATCATTTCATGGGTCATTTCCGTTGCCATTCTGCATGGAATCTTTTAATGACCATTGTCTCGGCTTTTCCATGTTCACTTTGTAGAACACTAAAAATGAAAAATATTGGAGCTTGAATCACTTCATTTGGACGTAAAATGGCCAACTTGTGAATTTATGAAGTTTAAACAGGCCAATTTATGGTAATTTCGGCTAGCAACTCTGCATGGGATGCCTCGGAGACCTCTGCCTCAAATTCTCCACATCTACTTTGTAGAGCACTAAAAATGAAACATATTGAGACTCGAATCACCTGACTTGGACGTCAGATAATAAAATTATGAGGAATTGAAGTTTAAGTGGGCATATCAATTTGCAGCTCTACATGGGATCCTTTGGAGATCTTTGTCCCAGATTTCCCACGTCCACTTTGTAGAGCACCAAAAATGATGAATAATGGCACTGGAGTCACTTTATTTAGACGTCGGATGAACAAGATATGAGAAGATGAAGTTTAAATTATTAAACTTATAATAATTTGCATACAAGCCCTTGGATATTATTAATCTTCAGAAAATACCCTTATTCTTATTACCGGACTAAAATTGTCATATCTTCTTTGTTTGACATCGGAACTGAGCGATTCAAATCTCATTTCGAAGGTATTTCCAAGACCTATGCATCCATATAGGTTGCAGCCCAGGACTTTATTGTGGGGCCCGAAGACCACCTCGAAGTCGTAGTCAGAATCCAAACCTTGCATTGGGATTCACCAACTTGCCATATGGTTTCACTTAAGCTTCTGCACACTAGGGATCATCTCAGTTATTCTCAAAACACGATAGAGAGCATGCCGGGGCTAATCGACTATCATTTTTGAGAGAGTTTCAATCGCCTCCCTAGTACTTTCTAAACTTTCCCTCATCTCTCCCACTTTGCTGTCTACACTTTGATAGGACTTTATTCAGCTGAGAATGGCAAAAATGGGGTGCTTACACCAACCTGTGTAAAACTTCTCGCGTCATCCATCAGGGCTTCATCCACAGCTCAGACATCATCAAACTCAACAGTCACATGACCAGATCCACTTTCTACATTCACACGAGAACTAAATCCTCCATCTTCACCAAAAATGGGAGAAGGTCTATTCACTCTATCAATCTGATTCATAACATCAGACTGATCCATAAGCAGCCCAGCACTTACCGAGGAGACTACAACCGTCTCTATACCCTGAACATGCAAAGGAGAGATAGAATCAATCAGGATCCCCCCTCTACATTACTACCTTGAGGGTTCAACACATCCCTTGTTCCACCCACTGGAGCCGCACTTGATATGTCCTCCACTGGAATCCTAGAGTGAGACACTGGCAGTCCATTCTCACCCGAACTCCCATCACCAGGTTCAGAGCCAGAGTCATCACCATCATGTACATTCCCCCACGCTCCCTGCACCATTTTCTTAGAGGGATTCATAGCATCAACACACTTGAGCTGTAACCCCATTATGCTTAGCAATCATAGGATAAGTCTGGTCCAAATTACCTTCTTCAGCAGCCATCGGATTCTCATGAACATCTTGTCTCAAAAGAGGACAGTTTGCAGTAATATACCCAAACTTAGAACAATTTCCACACCTCTCCGGAGTAACTCATACTCTATTGCTAGTTTAAAGAAACCCTGGATACCACCAATAGATCTCTGCACCATCAACTCAGATGGCCTAGGCCCATCAATTTCCATTTCCACACAAAGTCTAGCTAACCGGCTTAGAACTTTGTTCTTCGTATTATGATCAACTATAACTGGTTTACCAAGAGCCTTGCCAATAGAAATCAGAAGAGCTTCATTTTAGCATTCCTAACCCAATCCAGGTCGCCTTACCCATTGTCTTTTGACAGCACTCTCAGCTTATCCACATCAAATTCCGGCTCCCAATGTTAAAGCCTCACTATTTTCCCATTCACCCTTACATTACCTCGGCTCCAAACTGAAGCAAGGTCTGCAACAGAATAAAAACTGAATGTAAAGAAACCTATACCCATAGCCGTCATCTCAAATTTAATACCTGCCACTGATCAGATAAACTCTTCCAAATATCTTGGAATTTAAGCCCCTTTAAAAAAAGTCTGCCAATCAGAGCAAGAGAATATTTTTGAATCTCCTTATCATAAATGTCCTGAGGAAGAACAACTCGAGTAATACCCCCTTCAAAAACAGGCTCAGGTAATCCAGACAAATCTGTCAAACCAGCTGCTACCTCAGCAAAAGAACAGGTAGGCCCTTGATCTCCAACAGGTGCAGAATTTTGCGGCTACAGAGGAGAAGGCCCACTACTATCACCCGCAACAGTAACTTTCTCCGAAAACCCAGGTAGTAATGGATTATTCCCTTTATCCTTTGCTGTCCATTTTCTTCTCTTCCTTCCTCTACAAAGCAGCCGTTCTTCATGATTTTCACGTGGAACATCACCCCCAACGGAACTAGGATGGAGCCCAAACGTGAACTCTTGTTGTCCATTCCTAGAAGGCAGCACCTGCGCACCCCTTGAAATACATACCATATGAGACAGATCACGCCTAACACAAGATTGTGGATCAGCTAACAAACCCCAAGCCGTAACCCTCACTCCGTCTGGTTCAGACGTAGATAGGGTCCTCATAGAAGTCACAGTAGTAGGCACAATCGTAGGAGTGACCATAGAACTAGACATATTCAAGGTCTGCCAACCTGTCGCCCCTTTAGGTCTCTCCCCAACGTCATCAACTAACAAAGACCACCTCCAGTCGGCAATGGTCTAAGGGATTGCCTACAGTCCACCGAACTCCCAATCAGTATATCCGCTACAGTAGGTAAGTTATTCATGACATTTTGTAGGGTTTCCATATGCCAAGAAGAGAATCCCCTAACCTCCGTGACTTCAGGTACACAAGAACTCAAGATTGTCGGCAATCGACTTCCCAAAGCCTGCAAATCCAAACTAGACCTAACCTGCGACACCACATTAGGACTTGAAGGAACCTGATTTCCAAACCCTAAAGATGACACAACATGTGATCTAGAGTTCCAATCGAGAGACCCCAAGACAGATGGTAAAGGCCGACTGCCTGCAGTACCATTCCCCGCTGGAGTAGGCAAACTCTGAATCTTACTAGAGGACCCAACCGAAGCTACAAGTCCTAAACCCGATGAAGAAACCGACCTGCTTAGGGTTTCCACTGCATCAATCATTGAAACCCTAGGCTGAAGCTGAACTTCCCGATTCCACAGCACCACCGCAGATGAAAACCCAGAAGAGCCTACTCCTTTACCATAGCCTTTCTCACCATAACATGCGGAAGAGCCTGGAACCATAGCCCTAGAGCCCCCGGCAGCCATGGCCGCAAACCCACAAAACCCTAGCAAACGCCAGCAAAGCCACCGAGGTCAGACATTACCAACTTCCAATAGACTTTTCTCTCACCTGGAATATCGTTTAACATATGGCATAAAATAAGACACTTAGCCATTTTTCAGATTTCATTTCACGGAACCTTTGGACGTGGCATTGAACCATGGGCTTGTCTATGGCATGCGGCTGTGGCTGCTTGCATGGCACCTTGTAGTGTAACATGGTGCTGCTCCCTTGTTGGTTTGTGGCACCATGTGGTTCTGCTGGTGTGGGCCATGGGCTAGGGCCATCTGCCATGTGTGACACCATAGTCATGAGGTTGCATGGCCAATGGACGTGTGGCTACATGGCTGGCTGCTACCTCACAGGCTAATGCCACATCAGCAATCTCTCTCCTCTTTCTCTCTCATTATTTTCTCTTTCATTTCCTTTCACCATATCATCTCTTTTCTTTTTTTCCCCTCATTTTCTCTCTCTTCCTTCTTTCACCTTATTTTCTCTCTCTTCCTTCTTTCACCTTATTTTCTCTCTCTTCCTTCTTTCACCACAACACTATATATTGTCCACATCCTTAGTGGGACCTAACCACTTTCTCTCTCCTTTTTTTTCTCTCACCACATTATCAGCACACCTTTTGTCTCCATCAATAGTAAGACCCATACACTTTTTCTCTCTTTATTTTCTCTCTCATCAAAGTTGGCTTATTTTTACCAATAATTACTGTCACGATCCAAACCTATACAAGGTATGAGTATAGCCCTCACAGGTGCTGGTTTAAGGACCAACCAAATGAATTTAAAACCTAAATTTTATTTCATAAAAATAATTCATCTTAAACCAATTCAACATGATAAAACTTTTAACACTATTGGTGGCAATCTAATGTGTATAAAATAAAAAGATAAATATCTTTGAAATTAAACTTCAAATCCCTATATAACGAATCTAGAATTTAAAACTTGTAAATAAAATCTAAGGGTGAATCCACGTGTTCTCTACGCTTCCTCTTGTTCCCCTCAGCCACCTCAACATCTGTAATGTCATTGTAAGGGGTTGAGCTCACTCACCTAATAAGATAAAATATTACAGGAATACAACAAAAAGATGAACACTGAATCAATTCAATTCATGAATGCAAGAAAACTAGATTTTTAATTTATTCTAACGCACTCACACTTATTTTTCTATCATTTTAACACCTCCACGTTTGTTTCCATTTCTGACCAACTGCCACAAATAACTAGTTACCATTGTTCTAGTAAAGAGTTTACCACAGCCAAAACATATTCCTGGTCATCCATTCATGACCCCACTTTTATTCATCCACAACATAATGGATGAGACTCAGATGGCAATAACTCTTTATTCTATCGTCCTTATTTACTCTCTATTAGACACAATATGTAACTAAATTACATCTTTCTCTCCACATGCTCAACCCTCCTCTTTATTATATGACAAACCATGATTAAATGATGCAACTCTTACAAATGAAACACGGTGTAAGGATATATGTAAAAACATATAAGGAGTCGCCACCTAGATAAGGCCTAGGACCTGTAAACTGTAACTTCTCAAATGAGAAATATGAATGACTCACAACTCAAATGGTAAGGCTTTTGGTCACAACCAGAGAAATAATGGGTAAGTGTCATGTTACAATTTGGGAATGTGTTAGGCACCCAAATTTCCCAATCTGAAGATTGGTCTCCATACTATCCTTTCCTATTCTAATTTAATTTATAGGCAATGCTTAAACAAATTCTAATAGGTATTAGACCAAGGTTCTAAATTTATTTTAATCTAGGGATAAGCCATACACATTTCAGATACAACAAAGAAAAGAAATTAACTTGTGATGTAAATAAAAAATAAAAGAGATTGGATGATGGACCAATCAGCCAATTTTGGATGTCAAATATAACATTTCAACTCATATTGACAAATGAAAATCATTTTTACTAAAGTAAACCGAGTCTAGATTTGCCTAGACATGCTATGTATTCTGGATTTCTCAAAAAATCCGGTTCCCAATGTAGTTCAGGGTTGATTGATTTGTTTTGAAAAAATGATTTGAAAAATGGTTTGAGAAATGATTTGAATTCTTTCAAATGGTTTGAAAATAATATGGAAATGATTTGAAAAGTAACAATGAAAGTAAGATTAAGATGGAAGTGGTCTAATGGAAAGTAACACTAAAATAATTTAAATTCGAAATGATTTGCTGGAAAGTAACATCAAAGTAAATTAAAGTTGGAAATGATTTGATGGAAAGTAACATTAATGTAAATTAAAGTTGGAAACGATTTGATGGAAAGTAACATTAAAGTAAATTAAAGTTAATTTGGACTTGAACGATCAAGCTGCCTACGTATCCCGGGTACACCGAGAATCAAGCCCAATCGTAGTTCAACCACTTTGGTAAAAAAAATAGTAGATTCCTATAGTCACTAGTCAAGCTTATAGACCATCCAGGTTATAGTATCGAATGGACCCCTACAGTCACTAGTCAAGCTAGTAGACTATCTATGTGCAAATGGATTGAAGGGGACTTCCATGTGATGATGGAATGTTTGCCCAGATTTTCCATACGATGATGGATTGAAAGGGACTTCTATGCGATGATGGAATATTTGCCCAGATTTTTTATACGATAATGGATTGAAAGGGACTTCCATGTGATGATGAAATGTTTGCCCGATTTTTCATATGATGATGGATTGAAAGGGACTTCCATGTGATGATGGAATGTTTGTCTAGTTTTTGAAACAAGTATGAATTAAAAGGGACTTCCATACAATGATGAAATGTTTGTCTGATTTTTTTGAAACAAGTATGTGGTTATGCAAGAAAACAATGTTTAAAACATGCTTCAGGGTATGTTGTAATCCTGTTGTAATCCTGTTGTAATTTGAATGGACTATGTGAAAGCCAATTGAAGTGAAGAAATTTATTTGAAAAATGATTTTTATTTGTCAACATACGAGAGGGTATTCTCACATTCTTGAAAGATGTAGATCCTTCTCCAAGGACAGACTCATCTGAGCCTCGTTTTATTTTATACATACATCCATACATCACATCCATTGTGCATCACAAGCGCGAGTCCACATTGTACGGATAAAATTACTACAAATTGTATAAATGCCTATGGGGAACACATGTAGGGATGGGGAGATAAAACTATTAATACATTTTCTTCCGCACCTACAGGAAACATGAAAGGGGGTAGGGAGGTCGTCTTAGCCAAAACCCTCTTGTACTAAACTATGGATGGCAAATGCCGCATGTTATCGTTGTTATCCACCTGTATTGGATAACTATGGGTGCACGATGGCCGAACCCATATACCATGATAATATAAAACACGGGTTTAGGGAAATTACCTACCTTTGAGTAGAGGTTGACCTTTAAAATAATAAGAAAGAGGCCTGCACCTCTCTAATGCTGTGCAAATATATGAGAATGTCCAAGTGGTACGTACGCCCCCACATCACTTGGAGTCTCATCGCCGGAGCAAGAACATCGAACCAGAGATGCCATTGGAGAAGCATCGAACCGTTGTTGTCGTCGTCGATCGGAACCTTAACTCTCTTCTTCTCCCTCTTGATTTTTCTCTCAAACCCTCTTTCTCTCCACTCTCTTTGTTCCCCTCTGTTCGTTCCTCTTTTTCCATTCTCACGATTAGTCACAAATGACCTTAATCCTTGATTTTTTACTTTTATAACTTAGTTTTTTATTCCCTATATACCCCTATTGTGAAGCACATTATCATACCCCAACTACAATATCCCTCTATATTAGAGATCAAATCCTAGCCTAATTGATTAATCTTAGCATGAACCCAACATCTTCTTTTCCTAGACAAATCGGATGCCGTTTTTAATAATATGGAATAATTTATTTATTGTTGTATTTTTTATTTTTTATTGTTTGATTAAAGGTTTATTAAATTCATAATTATCAGATTATTTGAATTAAATTTTAAATTTAAAGAATTTGATTAAAATATTGTACCCTATCATAAAATACCGAACTTTCAACTTGATTCCCCTTGTGACCAGGCATTCTAGAACAGTAGATTATTACCTCTAAAAAATATCTAATTTTTTGAATTAATTGATTAGTTTATCCATGTATATTTATTTTCCTTTTATTCTTTCCAAATGAGTTAAGAATTATAAATTTATGCTACCTATATATGAAAATGGGCTGGTTTAATCTAATAAAATTGAGGTGTTTATAGATACCCCTCTTTAACCAAGATTGATAAAATCGAGGTTAAAGAAAAATGAACACCTCAAAAATTTTGTTAACAAAAGAAATAATGAATGGTAAATACCTGTGCTTTAAATTCATAATGTGGTATCTTTTGCTGAGATTTTTACCTCTACAATGATTAGTATGAACACAAGAAATCTTCTGCAACAACGAGATAAGCAATTATCTAACTGACCATGTCAAATTGACGTGTATGCATTGCTTCCGAAAGATGAAATTGTTCAAGTATAATAACATTGTCTTTTGTTTGCAACTTGAAAGTAAATTCAAATGGAAATTTGGTCAACATCAGTATTGCTGAAATTTGAAACAAAATTGCAATCAGTTCAAGGCTATAGTGAATTAGAACAGTCCGAGTGTATCAATTGAGGATAAAGAAATGAAACATCTTATTTTTTCTATCTTTAAAAGTTGGAAACCAAATAAATTTAAATACATACCAGATTCTCTATCTTGGCACTCTTACTTGGTTTCATGACCTTCTGGATAAGTCCAACGATCAATAATTTGGTCCTGAATAGCAACCTCATTAGGTCTTGTAACTTTTAAGACAAGCCAAACAATAAAAGAAACCCCCTTGAATAGCGACCAATTAGGCCTTGTAACTCTCAAGACGAGTAGAACAAAACAAAATTCTCTCGAGTAGCAACCAATTAGGCTTTGTAACCCTCAAGACAAGTAGAACGAAATGAGACTCTTTTGAGTAGCAGCCAATTAAGCTTTGTAACTCTCAAGAAGAGTTAAACAATGAAAAGAGACTCTTTTGAGAAGCAGCCCCCTAGGCTTTGTAACTCTCAAGACAAGTAGAACGAAACAAAATTTTCTTGAGTAGTAGCCAATTAGGCTTTGTAACTCTCAAGACAAGTCAAACAACGAAATGAAACTCTCTTGAGTAGCAACCAATTGGGCTTTGTAACTCTCAAGATGTGTAGACGAAGCAAAACTCTCTTGCACCTTGAAGACAAGTTTGCAAACAAGCAAATACTATAAAGCCGCAACAAAGTTTAGTACCTACAAATATTAACACAAACACAATACATATATTGACAAATTTAAAATCATGGACCCTGTTAGCATTACACACAGATTTGAATACTAGATTGTGCAGCACATTGAAAGCTTGGCACAACTCAAGTGCAGCTACAAAATTGTTTGATCACCATAAAGCTGACAGAATTTGAAAACACCACTTCATCAATCAATATTAGTCTGGATTGAATGAAGCTCCATCTAGGACTTAAAAGATTTGACTATCCTAAGCAAATGCAACTTTACTGACCAATTCTGAAGCTAATCCTTAAGGAGTTACAAAGACAATTGAACTAAAGAAATTTTGAGCTTTACAGATTCATTGATTGCACACAAAACTGATATTCCTGATTAAATCCGATTCCTTTGGGAAGAATTCATACGATACTCCAATGTCTATACCCTTTAATAGATCACACTCCGACACATGAGAAAGCCTAAGGAAGAATGTAGGTATCATGCCCAAGAGTTGAAAGCATGTATAACCTAGATTGAACATCAAATATGATCAAAATAAATATCAGATCTGGAAATTTTCTCTCTCATAGGAAAGTGATAGACCAATTGATGAATGCTCTTCATTTAATGGATACCTCACTTTGGATCCAAAAAACAAAGGAGATGATTTACTTAGTTTCTTAAAGACGATGTCTATGAACTTAATGAACTTGGCCATATTGGACACGAGATTTCAAAGAAAACTTGTTTTCTCGACATACAAGAAACAGTCAATGATATTGCATTTTTTTTTTCCAACAAAAACTGCTTTGAATCCATGAGAAATAGATTAAATGATTCGATCAACCTCTTCAATATGACCTACTCTACTATGAAAGAAAGCTCTTTTTCTTTTCTATGAAAGGTAGACTTATCACACCCCAATTCTGGACTAACCAGTGGTGTGATGAACCGTCATGAGAACCAACGGTTCAAACCAGGATCTCGTATAGGCCGTGCCAACCATGTTAAACCAGAATACATTTCCACAATAATAATCAGAGTAAATAAACGATAGCAGAAGTCTTTATTAATAATGAACTGAGCATTTAACAATGATAATAAATAATTAAATCTAATTATTTCTAAATAATTCAAGACATAAAGTAAAATAATCAATTACATATTCCAATAATCAAAATAACTAAACTAATCAAAGATACATTGGCTGCACTCGCATGACGGATCATATGTTTCCTCCATCAGTTCCACGTCCATGGCTGCTACATGTCTATACGTCGACGCATTTATATAATCTTTCATAGTAGGTGTCACACCCCAATTTTAGACTATCCAAAATAGTGTGATGAACCATCAATAAACCAACGGTTTAACCAGGATCTCCGTTAGGTATTACCCAGTATATCAACCACACACATCTTCTACGGTAATAATCAGAGATAATAAACAAATAAGTGAAAGTCTTTATGATTAATGAACTGAGTATCTAACAGTGCTAAATAAATTGTTAATCCAATTATTTCCAAGTAACTTAAGACATAAAATAAAATAGTCAATACATGTCCGTTAACCAAAATAACTAAACTAATTAAAGACGCATTGATTGCCCTCACATGAAGGATCATGTGCATCTTTAATAGCTTCTGCGTTAACCGCAATGTATCCATATGTCGGCGCATTCACGAACTCTTCTACAATAGGACCTGCATCATCAACTAAAAATATTTGACGTCGAAAGGGTGGGTACACATCATGGCTCAGTGAGTAAACGAAACAATACAACAAATATATGCATGCATTTAATTCATATCTTTGGTCTGGGTTTTGAGTTTGCAATATGCTATAGAAAGGATTAGCAGCTATCGCACCTCTATACATGAGTGTGTGAATCCACCCAATGGATCAAACACCATTACCGTCCTACGTGCACCCACCATGGAATAGAAATAGAGCTAACATGTCTGGATCAAACACCGCCATCACTTCCCTTGATGCCTTACCCATATCAACATGCAAGCCCCTATTGGCGAGGACTTACAAATTGGGCTCGCAATTAACCAATCCTAAATGTCATCCAGTGAATCCCAGGCCTCATCCCAGCATCCCTCAATACTTTCATAAAGATAGAGCTAAAGCCCCCCGGTAGAGTCAGACACTACACGGTCCAAGACCACCTCCCCTGATGCCCTACGACGTAATAGTTTTGCTAAGGTAATGGCGATACGATGATGTCAGTGGACAAGACTTGAGTAGAGATAAAGTGAGAGTCTGGTGACCAGATCAGAGACCACCATGTCACGTCTTCCCCCTGATGCTCCACTCGCATTCAACACACTAACCACACACACACAATCACATGCCTGTTCCTAGCATCATCAATTAACATGGTAGCAAATAGACAAAAATAAATATGCATGAGCAGTAATAACAGTAATATTGAATGACATGTGAGATGCACATAATAAGCATACAAGCATAGAATCAATCATGACATTGGACTTAATAAAATAGCAGTTTATTATTACCCAATTAGTTTAGGTCTTGTTCCCTCATTTGTTAGTAAAATTTGATCTCCTTCTAAGCCTTGTAATTCTCTTTGAATAAATTTAATGACTTAAAAGTTATATAAATTTAAGTTAGGATTCATGTGTAATGTATTATAGTGGTCAAAAATCAAAACAGATCACTGATTGGTGTTTGATAGGCCCTATAGTCACATGCTGTGTCGACCTTACTATGTACGATCGATACCCTACGATCGCACTATATGCGACCATACCCTGCGACTGTATGTTTCCTGAATTCTTCTCGAATAGCTATGGTCGATGGTATGGTCACCCTATGGTCAATCTATGGTTGACCGTAGCTGCGACCATACGCTTGTCTGATCCAGAAACCATTTTTAATCTGAATTCTTCCTCTTGGCTCCTTAGTAGGGTCCTTCCTAGTCATCATTCTAAGGTCCATTCTCTTAGTTTAATCAACTGATTACTCCAATCCATTCTCTATGGTCTCCCCTTTGAGATTTGCTCAGAAAATCCCATAGCTGGTTCCTTACATTGGTTTGGTATTACCATTTACACTAGAAATTCCTACTCTTGATGTTCTAAGGCTTCAGACACAAGGTTCATACCTTACATATTGCAGGAAATTAGTAGAACTCTTTTCTCAGCCTTCTCCTTATCCTTCTTCTCTTAATCTAGGGTTTGCTAATTTTTCAAAAGAGTGAAAAAGGGTTGAGGGACGTCCTTTATATAGAGAAAAACTCTCCATATAGAGTTCTCTAATAATAGGAAAGAGACCCTCCTCAATTTAGGAAAGTTTCCAAGTTCGGAGTCTGATTTGGGGTCTTACGGTCGATGGCCTACGGTCGCAGAACCCGTCGACCGTAGGATCGAAAACATTGACCGTAGTATCAATGGTCTGTGATCTTTGTTTCTTACCATATAGTCAACCATACCTACCCAGGTATTCAACCATACGTATACTTTTTAAAGTGTTGGGTCGATTTTCATACCTGGTTTGTGATCCTACTTCACACGATCGGTCCACTTGGTCCAGAAATGATGGAAAGATCTGACACAATACTATTAAATCGGGTTAGTGGAATGCGGGTCTTACAACTCCCCCCTCCTTACATATATTTTTTCCTCAAAATTTGTACATACCGTCCGAGTCGAATAGGTGAGGATATTGCTTCCGCATAGCGTTCTCTTCTTCCCATGTAATTTTTTCTACATCTTGGCTTCTCCAAGTAAACTTTACATAATATATGTCGTGATTGCAAAGACGTTGAACCTTTTCGACTAGTGCTTTCAAAAGATACCACTTCGAATGTCAAATCTTCAGTTAAATTCGGTGGATCTATTGTTAACACGTGTGTTGGATCTCTGACGTATTTCTTCAGTTGTGAGACATGGAATACATCATGTACACTAGACATTGATGGTGGTTGTGCTAACTGATATGCTACCTTTCCACGCCTTGCCAGAATCTCATATGGTCCAATATATCGGGGACACAACTTCCCTTTCTGTCTGAACCATTTTAAACCACGCATAGGAGATATTTTTAGAAATACCTTATCACTTATGATAAATTTAAGGTCTCTGCGTCGATTGTCTGCATATTACTTCTGACGGTTCTGAGCTATTCAGACTCTTTCCTTGATGATGTCGACTACTCGACATGTCTTTTCAATGAATTTTGGTCCCATAATTCTTCGTTCTCCAACCTCATTCCAAAATAAAGGAGTTCGACACTTCTTACCATATAGTGCTTCATAGGGCGACATCTGTATTGTAGCTTGATAGCTATTATTATAAGCGAACTCAATCAATGGTAGTTTCTCATCCCATGACCCCTTGAAATTAATGACACAAGCTTGGAGCATGTCTTTTAAAATCTGAATGGTGCGCTCCGACTGTCCGTCTATTTGAGGATGAAATGCAGTACTAAACTTTAACGTTGTATCCATAGCCTTCTGTAATCCTTCCCAAAACTTAAAGGTAAAGCGTGGATCTCTGTCTGACACGATGCTTTCAGGTACACCATGCAACCTGATAATATTATCAACATACAGATTAGTTAGCCTCTCTAGTCTATACTGAGGTCGTATAGCTATAAAATGAGTTATCTTAGTCAAAAGATCTACAATCACCTAGACTGCGTTAACTACTTTGGGAGTCAATGGTAACCCTGTGACAAGTCCATAGTGATACAGTCTCATTTTCATGCTGGTTCTGGTAAGAGTTGCAACAAGCCAGCAGGCCTTTGCCTTTTAACCTTTACCCGCTGACAATTCAGGCATTACGACACAAATTTAGCTACATCCGCTTTCATTCCCCTCCACTAATATAGTTTCTTCAGATCATGATACATCTTTGTACTCCCGGGATGTACCGAATACGTGGTGGTGTGAGCTTCCTTCATTAGTCTATGTCTAATATTTGAGTCTTCATTTTCAAGAACACATACTCTCTCTTTGTATCTTAACACCTTTTCAAGGTCCAAAGTGAAGTCAGGAATAGTCCTACCTTTTTTATGGTCTTCTTACACTATTCTCAGATAGGGGTTTGATTGAATAACTGCTTTTACTTCGTCTATTAGATCTGGTATAATTTTCAATGTAACAAACATGTTTAAAAATCGATGAATAAACCTTAGGTCGACTGATTCACTTGGTTCATCAATCAGAAACTGTTCATCATCGCAACTGAATACTCTTCCTGTGTTACACACTGCAACATTTGTGCTAATCATAATCCTTTAGCAACTCCAGCCATCTCTTCTGTCTCATGTTCAACTCTTTCTGATTGAAAAGATGAGTAAGACTCTTATGATCTGATTTAATCTAAAATTTCTCTCTGTACAAATAATGTCTCCATATCTTGACAGCATATACCACTACTGCTAATTCCATGTCATGGGTTGGGTAATTTTTCATATGTGTCTTTAATTGTCTAGAAGCATACGTGATTACTTACTCTCTTTGCATGAGCACACAACCCAAACCTAACCCAGACTCATTGGTGTACAAGATAAATGGTTCTCTTGGTACCAATATGGTCAAGATGGGAGCTGATATCAGTCCGGCCTTCAGTGTTTGGAAACACTCTTCACATTTGTTAGTCCAAACAAACTTTTCTCTTTTCTTGGTCAGACTGGTGAGAGGAATGTCGATCTTAGAGTAATCTTTCACGAATCATCGATAATACCCAGCTAAACCTAAGAAACTTCTAATTTCTGCAACATTCTTAGGTGCTTTCCATTTTACAATAGCTTCAATCTTGCTAGGATCCACTTTAATCCCTTCAGCCGATACAACATAGCCTAAGAAAGCTACTTTACTCAGCCAGAACTCACACTTAGTAAATTTAGCATAAAGCTTTTCTGTTCTTAGTCTCTATAGAGAGGTTCTAAGATTTGGGATATGAGTTTCTTTGTCCTTGGAGTAGACTAGGATGTCATCAATAAATATAATGACAGATGTATCCAGCATATCGTGCAATACCTGGTTCATGAGTTCCATAAAAGTTGCGGGTGTGTTAGTCAATCCGAATGACATAACTAGAAATTCATAATGTCCATATCTTATTCTGATTGCTGTCTTCGAAATATCATCTTCCTTGATCTTCAACTGATGATATCCTGATCGGAGATCAATTTTGGAGAATACTTTGGCACCTTGCAATTGATCGAATAAGTCATCAATCCTAGGCAACGGATACCGATTCTTGATCGTAAGCTTATTCAGTTCCCTATAATCCATACAAAGTCGAAAGCTACCGTCTTTCTTTTTCATGAACAATACCGGCGCTCCCATGGTGATATACTGGTCGAATATAACCCTTGTCCAACAGTTCTTGTAACTGTACCTTCAGTTCCTTAAGTTCAATAGAAGTCATTTGGTATGGTGCCTTAGATACTGGTGTGGCTCCAGCTAATAGGTCTATAACGAACTCTGTCGCTCGGTCAGGTGGCAATCTTGGTAATTCTTCAAGGACCATGTCAAAAAAATCTTGTACAACCTCTATATCTTCCATTCGTGGTGCTTCTTTGGTAAGATCCACAACAGATACTAGATATCCAACTCCATCCTTCTCAAGGCATCTTCTAGCCTTTAATGCAGAGAGGATGAGTTTTCATTTACGGGGAAGTTTGGTTCTCCTAAAACTGAACTCTGTGCCTTCCTTGTCTTTAAATGATATCTTCTTCTCAGCACAAAGCAAACTTATAGAATACTGGGATAACCAGTCCATCCCTAGGATGACGTCAAAGTTTTCCATCTCAAGTTGCACCAAGTTGGTGTCCAAACTTTGTCCATTTATAAGAACTGGACATGGTCCATAACCTTGTTCTAATTCTGCTTCTAATCCCATGGCGGTCGTACTTGTAGCTTGTAGTCTAAAAGTCTAAGGGGTAAACTTAACTTCTTTCCAAATGATACAGATATAAAAGAATGAGTGCCCCTGTAAGCACCCCATTTTTGCCACCCTCGGCATAAGTGAACCAATATTGCAGGTTTCTGACCTTTAATCCAAAGATTTGTGATTCTCCACTGATCCCCACAGCAGGGTCATGGGCTATTATCTGCATAGATGCATAGGTCATAAAATTATCTTCGAAAAGAGACCAGAATTGCTCAATTCTGATATCAAATGAGGAAGATACGACCATTTTAGTCAGATGATACATATAAGGGAGGTTTCTAAAATTATTATAAATAATAATCCCAGGGGCCTTCATGCAAATTATCCTAAGTCGGATTGTTTGAATTTCAAATCCTCATATCTTGATCATCCGACATCGGATTCAGATTATTCCAAGACCATTATTCTTCATTCATGATGTTCTACAAAGTGGACCTAAAAAATCCTGGGTAGAAGTCACCAGTGGGTCCCATGCAAGCTTGCATGCAAAATTATCGTTAGAACTTCAAAGCTTCATATCTTTTCCGTTCTACATCGGATTCAGATGATTCCGAGACCATTATTCTTCATTCATGATGTTCTACAAAGTGGAAGTAAAAACTCTCGGGTAGAAGTCACCAGTGGATCCCATGCAAGCTTGCATGCAAAATTATCGTTAGAACTTCAAAGCTTCATATCTTTTCCGTTCTACATCGGATTCAGACGATTCCAATGCCATTGTTCTTCATTTGTGAGGTCCTACAAAGTGGACGTGGAAAATCTCAGGTAAAAATCTCCGGAGGGTCCCATGCAAAATTACATATGGAAATGGTCAATTAATATTCAAAAATTCATATTTTGATCATTCCATATCCGAATCAGGTGATTCCAGTCTCATTATGTTCCATTTTTAGTTTTCTACAAAGTAGACGTAAAATATTTTCGGTAGAAGCCTCCGAAGGATCTCATGCAGAATGGTCAGTCAAATTATCGATAATTGGTCTGCTTAAACTTCAAAAATTCATAAGTTGACCATTTTACTTCCAAATGAGGTGATTCAAGTTCCTATATTCCTCATTTTTAATGTTCCACAAAATGAACATGAACGCAAAAATTTGGAATAGAGGCCATCAAAAAATTCCATGCGGGATAACAGCGGAAATGATCCGTGAAATGACAAGGAGAGAAAACCTAGTTAATTCCAATCAGTCCAGTCAACTTAGTTCAAACCAGTTTTGATCCAACCTAGCTCAACCCATATCAGTTGTCAACTTAAGTCAGTCTCAACCCATTTCGAATCAGTTCATCTATGTGCACAATATTTATATATTATATATATATATATATATATATATATATATATATATATATGTATATGTATGTATGTTATTAAATATATGTGTATGTATGTATATAATATATATTATTATATGTAAATGATAATCCAAAAGATTTTTTAGAAGAAAAAGGAAAGAGGGGAGAGAAAAAACGTGAAAGAGAATGGGGATCTTGGTTTTGGAGATAATCCAAAAGATTTTGAGAAGAAAAAGGAAAGAGGGGAGTGAGAAACGCAAAAGTGAAGGGGGATTTCGATTTTGGAGATAATCCAAAAGATTTTTGAGAAGAAAAAGGAAAGAGGGGAGAGAAAAAACGTGAAAGGGAACGAGGATTTCGGTTTTGGAGATAATCCAAAAGATTTTGAGAAAAAAAAAAGGAAAGAGGGAGAGACGAAAAACGTAACTTTTTCTAAGAGAATCCAAAGGATTTTGTTGGAGAAAAAAAAAGGAAAGAAGAAAGAGAAAATGTGGGGGTTTTTAGGAGTCACGGTTTTTAGGGAAGGGAGAAAAAAAAAGGGGGAGAGAGAGGACGTGAAAAGAGAGAGGATTTAGGGTTTCTAGATTTTTTTTCAAAAGGGAAAGAAGGGGAAGATAAAAGGGACGTGAATAAGAGAAGAAAGGGGACTTTTTCCAAAGAGAAAAAAAAAGGGAAAGAGAAAAAAAAACGTGAAAGGCTTTTGGGGCGAAGTTTTGGGAGAAAAGTAAGGGAAGAAGAGAGAAAAAAAGGGGGGGGGGGAAAAAAAACGTGAAAAGGCTTTTGAGGCTCACGTTTTTTGGGAGAAAAAGAAGGGAAGAAGAGAGAAAAAAGAGGAAGAAAAAAAAACCAGAAAAAAAAGAAAAGAAAAAAAACGTGAAAATGGAGTTTGATAGAGTTTGGGCTCTCGGTTTTAGAGAGAAAGAAGAAGAAGAAGAAGAAGAAGGAGGTCATATGTCACACCCCAATTCTGATCCAACCAGAACGGTGTGAGTGAACCGTCATTGAACCAACGGTTCACACCAGGATCTCGAATAGGCCGTGTCCACCCATACAAACCAATTACACATAACCACAATCGGAATATAAATATACAAATGGAAGACTTTAAATAGAATGAATCGAGTATCTATTGATAATGTAAATAAATATCCCATTATTCAAATTCAAAGATAAAATAATAATCTCTTACATCTCTTAATAACAAACAAAAATAACTGAAATAATAAATAAAACAAATCACAGGTACACGCAGAAAGGGCACTCGCATGAAGCGTCATGCTAGTCCCTGTCCCGCCTAGTACGTCCAACGCCCGCAGCACCACCATACGCCGGAGCGTTTACGTGTCGTCCACGGTATAACCTGCATCCGGATCTAAAACAAGATGTGCACAAAAGGGTGAGCTCACAACACGGCTCAGTAAGACAATCGGACGTTTCACAAGATTATGCATGAGTAACAATCAATTTTTATCTCGTGGTCTGGTTTTAAGTTTGCAATGTGCTATAGAAATGTTTGGTGGCCCCCGCACCTCTATACATGAGTGTGTGGCGTCGCACAGTAATCACACTACCACCAATCCACATGCACCCATCATGGAATAGAGATAGAGCTAAGGTATACCCGCACCTCCCCCGATACTCTACCCATACCAGTACCTAAGCCCCCTCGCCCGGGCTCGCAAACTGGGCTCGCAACTAACAAATCCTAGATGTCAACAATGTATGCTCTATCCCAAAGACGCCGTCTACGGCATAGAGATAGAGCTAGAGCGTGCAGAGCCGGGTCGGAGACCACCAAAACCTCACCTCCGCCGATACCCCATCCGCAACTAACCCACTAGGATAGAAACAATACGCAGGTAGACCCTATCCCAACATAACTCCCTACGGCATAGAGATAGAGCTAAAGCATCGTGGACAAGCCAGCGTCGACTCGGAATCCCTCGGTACCACCCAACGATGGTGGGACAACATCAATATCGGAGACCACCGTACCCACGATCTTCCCTTGATACCCCACCCTGCACGGCATGCGTTAAGACAGAATACTACAAAAGGTGCCGGTGTGAAGAGCGATCCCAGGCCCATGCCCCACTCCACACACCAACGAAAACAATCACATGCCTAACAATCACATCCTATGAATGCATGAACAATAATAATAACTGAAAGTAAAGGATGGCATGTGAATATGCACAAACATCACATCATAGATATTCAATGATTAACAATGATTTACTGTCTATTAATTATTAGGTTTAGGTCAGATTCCCTTACCTGATGCTCGTTCGATTACTTGCTCCACGTCGCAAGATCCAAACGATAAGTCACAAAGTCCTACATAATATTAGGGTTTCATTAAAATATATTGTTTAGGGTTTCATGTTGGTCGAAAACCAACAGAGATCACAAACTACCCTCACAGAGCTGACCGGTGGCATGTACCGGTCGCAGCTCTGTGGGAAAGACTAGCGACCGGTATGGTCAGCCGGTCCCCCACAATCAACCTCCCGAGAGGTAGCGGTCGCAACATATCGGTCGCACTATGTGCAACCGATATAGTCGAACGGTATGTCTCCGGAAGACCATACATGGGTTCTTCGACTGCCGTCGATCATCCTCCATAGATTTTTAGGGTTTCCTCTATCCATTCTAAGTCTAGGCTTTGAGTTAGAGCTACCCCTAACTCATTCAAGTCTCGTTTCGATGAATATCATCTCGAAACTCGAATCTAGGGTTTGACGGCAACTTAGGGTTTATTGGCCAATTTAGGGTTTTAGATCAATACCTACTTTGCATGGTATTGATCCACCCACACAACTAACATAGGGTAAGAAGATGGATTCAAACACTTACCGTTGACAGGCGTAGCGTGAGCTTCGTCAAACGGTAATGGCGGCACCTCCTTTTTCTTCCTAGCTCCTTCTCCTTTCCAAGCTCTTTCTCTTCTCTAGGGTTTGTGAGAGACAATGGAAAGGATTTTAGGGGTTTAAGGGTGTATTTATAGGCTAGAAATAGGGTTTAGTAACCCTACTAGGATTAGGAAACTCCTAGGATTCGAAATCAGGAAAGCGGGACCCGCAAAGACTAATTTCCAAATTCCCGCACATAGCTGTGCAGGCCATACCGGTCAACCGGTACCATCATCCGGTACCATCGACCGGTATACCTAAAATCAGGTATAATTGGTCGACTTCGGTTCGATTGATTTCGCACTGTTTTTTATTCGCTTGCCCTGTCTGGCTCGGTGATGATCGGAAGACCTGTCACGACACAAAACCAAGGTTAGACCGGGTTTTCAGAGTGCGGGTCTTACATCATATCTGAGGTAAGCATCACAACCTCCTACTTTTAACTCCATTGATGTTCCTTGCTGCCACTCAACTATCACCAAAACCTGCTCCCCTAAACCCTCAACCGAACACCTCATCTCTCCTATCACCTAGTTCCACTGCACAAACCAGTCTTGCCCATGATTCCATCACAACCCTTGATCTCATGTAAGCCATTGTATGTATCTTAATTAAATTTTAGTCACCGGCATGAATTTAATTTGATCCACTACATGGATTTTTTATGTGCTTGAATTTCAGCCATTTGATCATGAAATTTTATATGATGATAATAGTTTTGATCATGAAATATCTATGGTGATAATGGGTCCGACCACTTGTTTGGAGTTTTTATGAAATTGGTCCATCATATGCTTGAAGTTTCATGTGATTAACTTGATCATCATTTTAGCCATGACTGAAATTTCTATGAACCATTGAACTTGGGATTTTGATGTGAAATAAATATGGACCCTTGATCTTGGAATTTTAAGTAAAATTTTTGGGCCATTGATTTTGGATATTAAGGTGATTAAATATGGACCATTGATATGGATTTTGGATGATTAAATTATGGCCATCTAATCTGGATCTGATCTTGGGAATTTGATGTGATTAATTGGATCAATTACATGTAGGAATTTCATATGATCAAAATTGATCTGAAAATGCTTAGAATTTTATGAAATTGGTCCCATTGGTTTGAAATTTAAGGTGATTAAATATGGACCATTGATATGGATTTTGGATGATTAAATTATGGTCATCTGATCTGGATCTGATCTTGGGAATTTGAAATTAATTGGATCAATTACATGTAGGAATTTCATGTGATCAAAATTGATCTGAAATGCTTAGAACTTTACGAAATTGATCCCATTGGTTTGAAATTTAAGGTGATTAAATATGGACCATTGATATGGATTTTGGATGATTAAATTATGGCCATCTTATCTGGATCTGATCTTGGGAGTTTGATGTGATTAATTGTGACCATTGATTTGAAACTTTTTAATGCAAATTTGTATATGGCCATTTGATGTTAAGTTATTTTCACATGATTTAATTATGGCCTTTGATCTTGAGCCATTGATTGATAAATTTGATCCATTAGATGATCAATTGATTTCTGATTATGTGATGACATTAAATCTGAACCATTGGATTCCATGTTGATATGTCCACCATCTTGATGCTTGCATGATTCTTGCTATTTTGGAATGCTACACATGCTTATTGCCATATTTGTCTGCCACATGCTTACTGGTATATTTAGATGATTACTGTCATGTTTGGATGCTTACTGCTATGTTTGGATTACTACCACTGCTATAGTTGGAATGTTTTCATTCATCATATTCGTCTTGGAAAGAGATAAATTGAAAATTAACAATTAGGGTAGAAAACCCTAAAAATGGAAAGAAAATAACAATTAGGGTAGAAAACCCTAAAATAGAAAGAAAATAACAATTAGGGTAGAAAACCCTAAAAAATGAAAAGAAAATAACAATTAGGGTAGAAAACCCTAAAATGGAAAGAAAGTAACAATTAGGGTAGAAAACCCTAAAAAATGGAAAGAAAATAACAATTAGGGTAGAAAAACCTAAAATGGAAAGAAAGTAACAATTAGGGTAGAAAACCCTAAAAAATGCAAAGAAAATAACAATTAGGGTAGAAAACCCTAAAATGGAAAGAAAGTAACAATTAGGGTAGAAAACCCTAAAATGGAAAGAAAATAACAATTAGGGTAGAAAACCCTAAAAAATGGAAAGAAAATAACAATTAGGGTAGAAAACCCTAAAAAATGGAAAGAAAATAATTAGGGGAGAAAATCCTTAAATGGAAAGAAAATAACAATTAGGGTAGAAAACCCTAAAAAATGGAAAGAAAATAGAGATTAGGGTAGAAAACCCTAAAATGGAAAGAAAATAGCAATTAGGGTAGAAAACCCTAAAATGAAAAGAAAATAATAATTAGGGTAGAAAACCCTAAAATGGAAAGAAAATTGCAATTAGGGTAGAAAACCCTAAATATGGAAAGAAAATAGCAATTAGGGTCTTGCCATGCTTAGAAGATAGCCTACTAGATCATGCCATATAGGCTCTTGCCTTATTTGCAATACATGCCATATTTGAAAGATTTTTAAACAATCTTACTGTATGTGAATTTCTTGCTATAAATGTTTTATGTGCCATATTTAGATAGAATATTCTATTTTTTTGGCAATAACTTATTTTATGCAACACCCTAGTCAAACTGCCATAACTGCACACTTCTAGAAGACAATCTAGGCGTGGGGACGTGCATTTAGGCACTCACATTCTTGGGAAGGGCTTAATGGGAATAATAAAACCTTAATAAAGAAAGAGAATTCTTTGCAAAACCTTCCAAAATTAGAATTCAGAATGAAAAAGGGTAATTTAGGATGATTTGCCCCTCGGCAAACCCTTAACCTAGAATAGGTTCTAAACCCTAAACCTAGAATAGGTTATCAATCATTAACCTAAAACAGGTTATCCAGTCCCGAACTACGTGGATTCTGATTCCTAGGTCAAACCATAGGATACGTAGGCCATTTGGGGGAAACCCAAATTCGGATCCACAATTTAGTCCACTCGGACTATCCATAGATCCACTAGGATATCCCCCATATTTTAACCCAAATAGGGTTATCCACACCTTAGTCCACTCGGACTACCCATAGATCCACTAGGATATTCAACCATTTCAATCCAAGCCCCATTTTGACCCAAATAGGGTTTTCTATTCCGAACACGCGGATTCTGATTCCTAGGTCAAACCCTAGGTTACGTAGGCCATTTGGGAGAATCCCAAATTTGGATCCACACTTTAGTCCACTCGGACTATCCATAGATCCACTAGGATATTTATCTACACTTTAGTCCACTCGGACTATCCATAGATCCACTAGGATATTTACCCATACTTTAGTCCACTCGGACTATCCATAAATCTGCTAGGATACTTACCCACATTTTGACCCAAATAGGGTTATCCAGTTCGAACTACGCGGATTCTGATTCCTAAGGCAAACCCTAGGATACGTAGGCCATTTGGGAGAATCTCAAATTCGGATCCACACCTTAGTCCACTCGGACTATCCATAGATCCACTAAGGATATCTATCCATATTCCAACCCAAAAAGGGTTATCCAAACCTTAGTCCACTTGGACTATCCATAGATCCACTAGGATATTATCCACATTCCAACCCAAATAGGGTTATTCTTAGAACCACTAGGACTATCTATCAGTCCACATGGACTATCCAGATCCTAACCCATAGGATTTCTCAACCATTCAAGCATAAATTTTAACTTGAACAAATAAACTTAATCATGCACAAGCATAAATCACAGCCATAAACTTTAATCACACCTGAACTACGATGGTGAACCTGATTTTTGGAATAAATCCGTAATACGTAGGCAATCTGATGGATTCAGATTCGGTTCAATGATATCAAACCACTTGGTTTGGTTTGGCTTAACAAATAGAGTCTTGCATAGGAAAGGTATAGGAGACCGATTTTGATCGGGCGGTTTGGGTGCCTATCCCCTTCCCATAACCGTAACGTGACGCTTACCCAATCTCTGATAGACCAGAATTCCAATCTAAGGGTCATGAGTCAATTGAAGTCTTACCTTAGGGTGAGATTTCACATTTCCAAGGTCCTAGACCTAAATCTATGTGGCGACTTCTAAAGATTTCCATCTTTGTCCTCACAGTGGCGACTTCACTGGGGATATAAATGTCAAACTTCTAAATGAAAACTTTCCTTGTGTGAATTGGATGCTAGATTTTAGGATACTATATTTATACTTGTATAATATTGCTTTGGGGGGAATGGGTTCAGTCATACATTCGTGCGAGTAGCCGAACCGGGTCCCATGTATATGTGGCAGCTCGCTAGGCGAAACACACAGCCTTGGCCTGTACTTTGTGAGACCACGACCGGCGAGCAGCCTCTAACGAGCGTTTCTTGGGTCCGCCTGAGAATGCATTATGCTACTCCACGTCGCTTGGATCCTTGCAACATAGTATATAAAGGGATTAGGGGCCCATTATTCATCGAGCATTCGGTGATAGGTTACCCCATCCTTGTCAAGGTGGCCTTTTCTGTCCTAACCTAGATTGTAGCCCAATGTTTGTTATTTTTGGTTCATCCCTGAACCGACCCAGTAAAATCGGCTTAACCATGACATCCATGTTCGTGACGTCGAAGTTCTGCCCGTTTTATCCTCGATTGGTCAACATGTTAGATTCAACACGATGAGCATCTTGAACTCTCACCCATTGGGAGTATGAGGTATGTATACACCTGTTCTACATCATAGTAGACGGTCACTATACACCCTCCATTAAGTAAGCTCGATGTGTCGAATCTCTCATTGTTAACACGTCGATTTCAAAAAACGAACAGAAAATCCCTGTCAAGACATAGATACCATGGTCAAGAAGAAATTTACTAGTTTGTTCATCTATGAACCGCTTTTGCTAACCATCCCAAATAAGGACGACGGATTAACATATCCATTTCATTTCATCGAATTCAGTAATCCAATTGGCCAGACCTCGGTACCACTGATTATCCATTTTGGAATCATGAGGTCCCAAGACTGAACACATGGCTTAATCAAATTCAATTAAATTGACTTGGATAATGTTTACCCAATCGCCCTTATGAGGGAGCTAACTCTTGTTTGGTTGAGTCATCTTTGATTATGCATGTGACTTCTTCTACTCCTTTAGATGTTTAGAATCTTGATATTTATTTCCCCATTGGATTTCAATGCTTTTGGAAAAGAAAATCAAACTACAACCATATCCACCCTTTTAGGGTGGGAGGCCCCTACAATTAGGGAATTGTCTTGATTTCCCACCTTGAGATCCACCCATATTATCTTTCTAAATGAATCAATGGAAGTCATGAATCTAGATCTTGAATGAACATCAAATTTTGTAAGAAAGAAAGAAAGATTCAGCCCCTAGGCAAATCCAATCAATATTCCCTATTCACCTTTGAATTAAGGAAAGATTTAATCCCTAGGCAAATCAAATCATCATTCTCCATTCACCCCAGAATTAAGGAAAGATTCAGCCCCTAGGCAAGTCCAATCATTAAGGGTAGATTCAGCCCCTAGGCAAATCCAATCACCGTTCTCAATGTACCTCAGAATTAAGGAAAGATTCAGCCCCTAGGAAAATCCAATCATATTTCACGATTCATCTCTGCATTAAGGAAAGATTCAGCCCCTAGGCAAATCCAATCAATATTCCCTATTCACCTTTGAATTAAGGAAAGATTTCAGCCCCCGGGCAGGTCCAATCATTATTTCGGTTCATCCAGAATTAAGGAAAAATTCAGCCTCTAGGCAGATTCAATCACATCCAGTTCATCTCAAAATCAAAGAAATATTCAGCCCTAGATTCAACCACCATTTCTGGTTCATCTCAGAATTAAAGAAGGGTTTAACCTTTAGGCAGGTGCAATCATCATTCCCAGATCATGCTAAAATGAAGAAGGCATTCAGCCCCTAGGCTTTTTCACCCTTCACCTCCTGTTTAGGTTCTGATTCATGTCGGAACTAGAAAAAAATTCCATTCATCTGAATTCAATTAGCCACTAGGCTTATCCAACCATCAACTTTGGTTAGGGTTCTGATTCATGTTGGAACTAAGAGGAGTTCCATTCATCTGAATTCATTTAGCCACTAGGCCTATCCAACCAACAATTTTGGTTTAGGTTTTGATTCATGACGGAATTAGGAAAAGTTCCATTCATCTGAATTCAATCAGCCACTAGGCTTATCCAACCATCAATTTTGGTTAGGGTCCTGATTCATGTCGGAACTAAGAAGAGTTCCATTCATTTGAATTCAATTAGCCACTAGGCCTGTCCAACCATCAACTTTGGTTCAGGTTCTGATTCATGTTGGAACTAAGAAGAGTTCCATTTCATTTGAATTCATTTAGCCACTAGGCTTATCCAACCATCAATTGTGGTTCAAGTTCTGATTCATGTTGGAATTAAGAAGAGTTCTATTTATTTGAATTTTATTATCCCTTAGGCTTGTCCAACCATCAACTCCAGTTCAGGTTCTGATTCATGTCGGAACTAAGAAAGGTTCCATTCATATGAACTCAATGTGAGAATGAGTTAGCCTCTAGGCCTGTTCAATCATTACCTTTGGTCCATGTTCCACTTCATAAAGGTATCAAAGGGAATTTCAGTCAATCCATCATCTCTAGCAATTATAGTCCAATCCATGATTGTCATCCTTGGCCTCTATCAATCGGAGCCCAACTCAAGCAATCCTTGCCTCTAGCAACTAGAGCCCAGTCCATGACTGTCAATCTTGATCTCTATCAATCAGAGATCAATTCAAAGTCAATCTTGATCTCTATTAATCAGAGATCAATTCAAAGTCAATCTTGATCTCTATCAATCAGAGATCAATTTAAAGTCAATCTTGATCTCTATGAATCAGAGACCAATTCAAATTCAATCTTGATCTCTATCAATCAGAGACCAATTCAAAGTCAATCTTGATCTCTATCAATCAAAGACCAATTCAAAGTCAATCTTGATCTCTATCAATCAGAGACCAATTCAAAGTCAATCTTGATCTCTATCAATCAGAGACCAATTCAAAATCAATCTTGATCTCTATCAATCAGAGACCAATTCAAAATCAATCTTGATCTTTATCAATCAGAGACCAATTCAAAATCAATCTTGATCTATATCAATCAGAGATCAATTCAAAATCAATCTTGATCTCTATCAATCAGATACCAATTCAAAGTCAATCTTGTCTCTATCAATCGGAGACTGATTTAAAATCAATCTCTGGTTCTATCAATTAGAGCCCGATCCATGTCTATCATAGCCCAGTGCTACAAGTTAGGATCACTCATCAAGAATGGTGAACGAGGAGGATTTCCCATTGCTTGTCAATAAAGATCAATTCTAGATTCTGGAGTCATCAGGAAATCATGAACCTTCAGCTATGATAGTGCTATCCCATTGGCCAGGAAAATGCTAGAATCGAAAGAGTTGCCCTCATATTTCTTATTATTCAAAGAGAGGAATGGAATTTTCCCAAGCAGTAGGGTAGACCAAAGATGAGATCCAATGTGCCCCAAGCAAGGATAAGAACCAGAATGGTCCAATGATGAAACCCTTAACCCATAAACTGGGGCATGAACCAGATTGAACTTAGACCCAAATTGAGTGCGATCTGATGAGGAAAGCCAATGACCCCCAAACTGGGGCATGAACCGGATTGACCTTGGGCCTGAATTGGATATGGTTCAATGAGGAAAGTCATGAGCCCTAAGCTGGTCATAAACCAGATTGATTTTGGACCCAAATTGAATGCGGTCTAATGAGGAAAGCCATTATGCCCTAAACTGGGGCATGGACCAAATTGACCTTAGACCCAAATTGAGAGTGGTCTAACAAAGAAATCCATTAAACCCCCAAGCCAAGGTATAAATTAGTCCAATCTTGGATTCAAAATGGTGTAGTGCAATGGCGATACCCCTTGCTCCATAAGCTGGGGCATAAGCTAGAATGATTTTGAACTCAACTAGAAGTGGTCCATTGATGAATCCATCAAACCCCAAACTGGGGCATGAACCAGAGTAACCTTGAGCTTAAAAAGCAATTGTCCGATTTTGAATGGATCCCAAATTGAAAAAAAAAATGGAAAAGGTAGGTATCTTGCACCTATTGATAGAGGGGCATGATGAGTCCTGCTATTAGAGATCTGAAGGAAGACTTATTCCCGCAACGACTGAAGGTGGTCGTCGAAGGCGTTATGCCCAACTGGAGCCGCTTGGACGAACTAGTTGTTTCAACTTTCTATTATCGGTATTTGATAGGTCATCCATGTCTGGGTCCAAGATCAATATGCTTGTTGACAAGTCCAGTCCAATCTACCCTGTAAGTAAAAGAAAATCACCCCGTTTGGGATTTCAAACTCTGTGCCTTGTCTCTTCCATACATTTCCTCCCAGTTTCATACATCCTCCTATTCTACGTGCGCAGTCAATTCTGACTCTGAAGATGATTGAAATGATGAGCCATCTCCTGAACTTCTATGCCACCCGGCCTCTTGAGAAAGAAAGGTCCAACCCGTCTAGGAAAGCTTTAAATGATCAATCGGGAGACACAAGAGTAGTCTCAAGAAACATGTATTGGAGAAGCTGCCATTTGTTCTATCTGTGAAAAGATTCCAAGGAAAGCATTACATAATAACAGATCATATCAACAGGTCAGCCAATCAGTACAAATGAGTGGAGGACAGATGTGCCACCAAGAAGATGGAAATACCAAAGTTCTTACAAAGTATATCATCTGCAAGCAAGAGATACATGATGAATGATCAATCTCAAAATCAAAGAATGAGGTCATTGGGATACCCAAAAAAAAAAAAGAAAAAGAAAATTCAAGCCTATGTTTTATCTACATCAATAATGGAAAGGCAGTCACATCAGATAGAAGGTGATGATTAACTTCCAGAGGATAGCATACGGATTCACCATTCAGATAAAATCAGATACTATATGAGCAGTCACAAATGCTCATAAAGTTTACAGAAGATCAGAGTGCTAGTTGGGGCAAAGACGTTCTATCTGATTGGAAATGTTTGGAAGAAGAAGATTCAAATCCAATATTGAAAGTCAGGATTCAATTTCACGATCAAGCGATGCACTGCATTATGTGGCCTTCACATCCAAAAAAAAAAAAAAAAGAAAAAAAAAAAAAGAAAAAAGAAAAAAAAAGAGAAGAAAAGAAAATAGTATGATGTTGAATGGCATTGGAGCTCGATAGTAAGTCAATTGTCCCTCTCACTTCAAGAGGATGATAGTTCCAACTAAAGCCTGCAAGCAAGTGCGATCATTCTTCGAGATTCACATCCTGTTGGACCGGACTTTTGATTTTGGCCAATTACATCCCGCCTTTACAGGAGACGATCTCATCACTTCTTCATCATCAGAGAAAGATTTCTCATCGGCATTAGACTCTCTCTCCCGTCTATCAATCTGACGGCCTTCCAAGGAGTCTCTATCACAAGCCCTTCTTTTGATTATCAATTTTTATGGCATTGTATCTCATGATCATGTCTCATCATATGTACAAATTCATGAATCTGGCTGGAACTCTCATCTGTCGTTCATTACATCCGACGGCTTCCCAAGATTCCTATATGCCCTTCATTTTTCAAGCCAATAAAATGGGATCTTCTTGGTAAGATAAACCCATTCTACATAAATAACCAAACACTCTTCCAATGGTAGACCCATGTGGACAGTTTCACATCAGTCCTCTTGGACCTTCAACATCAATACTTGTCAACAAACCTAAAGGTTTCAGGCCCAGATACGATCGTGACTGATTCGGAATCTCGATATAGCTTATTGGGACACGTATTCCATCTGAACATCTCCAAGAAAGGAAAACATAATTTCGCACCATTTTTAATCTTGGTGTGGGACTGCATTTCCCTAAGATCACTTTTAGTGATGATTCAAGTAGCTGCCCGCCTATCAATACGTGTAGGTGTCAACTTAAACAGTGGGGCAAGGCTACATAGTCAAGAAGGTCATGCCATTCAGATTTCCCCTAAGGGTTTCAAACCATTGGATAGGACCATAATTTTGCAAATATCCTCACCATATTAGGACTCTTTATTCAACCCAAGAAGGGGTTTGTAAAAAAAAGAAAATGAAAAAAAATAATAATGGGAAGAAAAGAAACCTCAGCAGGGAAAGGAAACTCGAGAAACCTTAATGGGAAACCCATAATACCTCAGTGGGGATAGGCGACCTGATGCAGCCCTAAAGCATTGCCCTCATTGGTCCTTCAAAGAAAAAATTCAGTGGTTCATGTAGACAAGTGTCATACTAGTCTACCCTCCATAAGGAAAGGAACCCCTCTTGCTCTCTAGTGAATCATACTCGGAGGAGTTGAACAAACCATCATCTGTTGGGCTCCATAACATTGCCTTTCAACATAATTCTATCTTTAAATCCTGTTGGTCATGTTAGGGAGAGAGCAAATTCTCATGGCCTGGTTACGGATGTAGCCAAATTCATTCAAATCACAATTCCTTCATTTTTCAAAATTCAAGAAGGGTTTATAATAAGTCACTTTCTGCAATCAATCTATCAATCTTCCCTTGACCTTGGAAGCATGGTAAAATTCTAAATGCAATCCAGATTCAACCTTGTTCTAACTCTGTTAGATTTCCCATTTCCTTTTATAGTAGCGGTCTGTCACAACATGCAGACACTGGGGCATAGATATACCTATGTAGAGGAATCTAATTTGATCATGAGCATTACATCAAGGATCCATTGTCTAGTCTGAAGTCACTACTTTCATAGTCAATAAAAGTAGGTCCATCCAAGTTGGTTTTTGCCAATTTCTCAGTTCTCCCAATCCTGTTGATGAAAAAAATCCAATGTGGTCGCTCACCTGTTAGGATCTGGTCACCAAATTCTCTGAAGAAACACTTTGAATCCTTTGCGCCTCATGCCTACTTTGGGGCTATGGTTCATTCATCTATCAAAATTGGCACAACAATGTTGCAAGGCCCTGAGCTTTTCATGAGCCTAGATCAAGGGCCAAACCCATGTCACATTTCATCGCCGCTTGGCTATTCTACCAATTTGGTCTACCATAATGCACAGTCAAAGAACTTAGTTGACCAGATGCCCCTCGACAGTCTAACACCAAGGTCAATTAATAAAATCACTTTAGTTAGAGACTGTCAAGCTCCCCTCATTCTTGTCCAAAATCCTCGCTAGAGTTTCTTTCAATCCAAAATCCAACAACACCAATGTTGGCTGAAGAAAATCATCACCTTTAAATTACATGGAACCCTTCAAAGGGAGTAACCAAGTCATCCCTACCGTGCTGAAATTGAGTCAAACTTTCAGTACCATGTCATAAATGGAAAATTTCAAATCTAGGTATCATGCCAGCGAAGTCCATGACACCATTTCCATCGGTGTCATGTTTTGTACCTTCACCAATAAAGCAGGAGCAAAAAACTTGGAAAACTGCCAAGGAATTCACCATCATTTCAAATATGTCCAGCACTCTATAGGTTCAAAGTCAAGAGACTTCCAAGATGGGTCAGATTTCAACCCTAAAGGTTCAAAGTCAACAAAGCCTTCCTGTATGTGTCACTTTCAAGCATCCTAAAGGTTCATAGCCATAGAGCTTCCAAGAAGGATATTCCTATTTTCAATCCCGAAGGTCCAAAGCTAGTAGGAACTGCCAAGATGAGTCATTCAGTATCACCCTATAAGTGACCTTCTGAGTTCTTGCTCATTTCAGAATCAATAACAAATTCCTCACCCTATAAGTGACCTTCTGAGTTCTTGCTCATTTCAGAATCAATAGCAAATTCCTCACCCTAAAAGTGACCTTCTGAGTTCTTACTCATTTCAGAATCAAATGTAGAGCCCTAGCTCATCCAAAGTTCAAATCAATCTCAGTCTAGAAATGAATCGAATGTAGAGCCCTAGCTCATCCAAAGTTCAAATCAATCTCAGTCTAAGTAAATCATATGCAGAGCCCTAGCTCATCCAAAATTCAAATCAATCTTAGCCTATTAGTGAATCAAATGTGGAGCCCTAGCTCATTCAAAGATCAAGTCAATCTCAGCCCACAAGGGAATCAAATGCAGAGCCCTAGCTCATCCAAAGTTAAAATCAATCTCAGTCTAGAAATGAATCAAACATAGAGCCCTAGCTCATTTAAAGATCAAGTCAATCTCAGCCCACAAGGGAATCAAATGCAGAGCCCTGACTTATTCCGAAAAATCAATCTCAAAATCTCAATCAAAAGAGCCTCAGTTCAATCAACGAAAAGACAACAAGTCCTCCATCCAAATAAATCAATGCCGAGCCCAAGCTCATACAAATGAACCTTGTATTCACAGCTTAGCTTCATACAAGAAGAGGTTCCAAGCCTACCAACCAGCCTTGTATTCACAGCCTAGCTTTGTACAAGAAGAGGTTTATCAGCCTACAAATGGATCAAGCCGGGTCCAAGCCCGCACATACCTTGCATCATGAGTTCTACCTCAGCAAGATGAGGTTCCCAGCCTACAAATGAGCCTTGTATTCGCAGCCTAGCTTCATACAAGAAGAGCACTGATCAATCTTCTAAGAAGAGCAAACCTTCTTGCCAGTCGAACTACGTTCTGGGCTTGATTTCTAGGACACCCTTAGAATACGTAGGCAGTTAAGGAAGAATTACCCTAAGTGCAGCCCAATAAACAATATCACTCATACCCCAAAAATGTGGTTCTTTTATCTTTAGCCTTCAACTGATAACAATCTCGGCTAAAGAGGGGCATCTGTAAGCACCCCATTTTTGCCACCCTCGGCATAAGTGAACCAATATGGCAGGTTTCTGACCTTTAATCCAAATATTTGTGATTCTCCACTGATCCCCACAGCAGGGTCATGGGCTATTATTTGCATAGATGCATAGGTCATAGAATTATCTTCGAAACGAGACCAGAATTGCTCAATTCTGATATCAAATGAGGAAGATACGACCATTTTAGTCGGATGATACATATAAGGGAGGTTTCTGAAATTATTATAAATAATAATCCCAGGGGCCTTCATGCAAATTATCCTAAGTCGGATTGTTTGAATTTCAAATCATCATATCTTGATCATCCGAAATCGGATTCAAATTATTCCAAGACCATTATTCTTCATTCATGATGTTCTACAAAGTGGACATAAAAAATCCTGGGTAGAAGTCACCAGTGGGTCCAATGCAAGCTTGCATGCAAAATTATCGTTAGAACTTCAAAGCTTCATATCTTTTCCGTTCTACATCGGATTCAGATGATTCCGAGACCATTATTCTTCATTCATGATGTTCTACAAAGTGGACGTAAAAAATCCCGGGTAGAAGTCACCAGTGGGTCCCATGCAAGCTTGCATGCCAAATTATCGTTAAAACTTCAAAGCTTCATATCTTTTCCGTTCTACATCGGATTCAGACAATTCCAAGGCCATTGTTCTTCATTTGTGATGTCCTACAAAGTAGACGTGGAAAATCTTGGGTAAAAATCTCCGGAGGGTCCCATGCAAAATTATATATGGAAATGGTCATTTAATATTCAAAAATTCATATTTTGATCATTCCATATCCGAATCAGGTGATTCCAGTCTCATTATGTTCCATTTTTAGTGCTCTACAAAGTGAACGTAAAATAATTCCGGTAGAAGCCTCCGAAGGATCTCATGCAGAATGGTCAGTCAAATTATCGATAATTGGTCTGCTTAAACTTCAAAAATTCATAAGTTGACCATTTTACTTCCAAATGAGGTGATTCAAGTTCCTATATTCCTCATTTTTAATGTTCCACAAAATAAACGTAAAAAATTTGGAATAGAGGCCATCGAAAAATTCCATGCGGGATAACAGCGGAAATGACCCGTGAAATGACAAGGAGAGAAAACCTAGTTAATTCCAATCAGTCCAGTCAACTCAGTTCAAACCAGTTTTGGTCCAACCTAGCTCAACCCATATCAGTTGTCAACTTAAGTCAGTCTCAACCCATTTCGAATCGGTTCATCTATGTGCACAATATTTATATTATATATATATATATATATATATATATATATATATATATATATATATATATATATATATATATATATATATATATATATATATATAAGTATATGTATGTATGTTACTAAATATATGTGTATGTATCTATATAATATATATTATTATATGTAAATGATAATCCAAAATATTTTTGAGAAGAAAAAGGAAAGAGGGGAGAGAAAAACCGTGAAAGAGAATGGGGATTTCGGTTTTGGAGATAATCCAAAAGATTTTGAGAAGAAAAAGGAAGAGGGGAGAGAGAAACGTGAAAGTGAAGGGGGATTTCGATTTTGGAGATAATCCAAAAGATTTTTGAGAAGAAAAGAAAAGAGGGGAGAGAAAAAACGTGAAAGGGAATGAGGATTTCGGTTTTGGAGATAATCCAAAAGATTTTTGAGAAAAAAAAGGAAAGAGGGAGAGAAGAAAAATGTAACTTTTTCTAAGAGAATCCAAAGGATTTTGTTGGAGAAAAAAAAGGAAAGAAGAAAGAGAAAACGTGGGGGTTTTTTAGGAGTCACGGTTTTAGGGAAAGGAGAAAAAAAAAAGGGGGAGAGAGAGGACGTGAAAAGGGAGAGGATTTAGGGTTTCTAGATTTTTTTTCAAAAGGGAAAGAAGGGGAAGATAAAAGGGATGTGAGAAAGAGAAAAAAGGGGACTTTTTCCAAAGAGAAAAAAAAAGGGAAAGAGAAAAAAAAACGTGAAAGGCTTTTGGGGCTAAGTTTTGGGAGAAAAGTAAGGGAAGAAGAGAGAAAAAAAAGGGGGAAAGAAAAAACGTGAAAAGGCTTTTGAGGCTCACGTTTTTTGGGAGAAAAAGAAGGGAAGAAGAGAAAAAAAAGAGGAAGAAAAAAAAACCAGAAAAAAGAGAAAAGAAAAAAACGTGAAAAGGGAGTTTGATAGAGTTTGGGCTCTCGGTTTTAGAGAGAAAGAAGAAGAAGAAGAAGAAGAAGAAGAAGGAGGTCATACCTGAGGTAAGCATCACAACCTCCTACTTTTAACTCCATTGATGTTCCTTGGTGCCACTCAACTATCACCAAAACCTGCTCCCCTAAACCCTCAACCGAACACCTCATCCCTCCTATCACCCAGTTCCACTGCACAAACCAGTCTTGCCCATGATTCCATCACAACCCTTGATCTCATGTAAGCCATTGTATGTATCTTAATTAAATTTTAGTCACCGGCATGAATTTAATTTGATCCACTACATGGATTTTTTATGTGCTTGAATTTCAGCCATTTGATCATGAAATTTTATATGATGATAATAGTTTTGATCATGATATATCTGTGGTGATAATGGGTCCGACCACTTGTTTGGAGTTTTTATGAAATTGGTCCATCATATGCTTGAAGTTTCATGTGATTAACTTGATCATCATTTTAGCCATGACTGAAATTTTTATGAACCATTGTGTCACACCCCAATTCCACACTGTTCAGAATGGTGTGATGAACCGCCAAATAACCAACGGTTCAACCAGGATCTCTAATAGGCTATCCCCGCGTTATCCAAACTTTACACGCATCCACAATCATAATCAGAGTAATACACAATAGCGGAAAATTTATAAATAATATGAACTAAAAACTAGAATGATACCCATAAATAATATCAAATTATTCTGTGTTTAACTAAGACATAAATATTTAAATACCAAATACATGTCTTATAAATCCAAATAAGAAACCTACAAAAATATCTAATCGAATACACACGAGTTGCACTCGCAAGAGGAGTCGTGTGTATCGTCTTCAGCTCCAACTTCCACAGCTGTTACAGTTCCATACGCCGATGCGTTCATATAATCTTCAACCGTATAACCTGCATCATCAACTAAAAATATTCGACGTCGAGGGGTGAGAACACAACACGGCTCAGTGAGTAGCCAAAACAATGCAACAATACATATGCATGCAAAAAAGTCAATTCATATCTTTGGTCTTGGTTTATAGTTTGCAATGTGCAATAGAAAGGTTGGGTGATCAAAGGTTAACGGTTATTGATACCGCCTCTATACACAGGGTGTGGAAGCCCGCCCGAAGGTTAACGGTTATCGTCGTCCCCATCCACCCTACCATAACATTATACAACAAAGGTTAACGGTTATTGCTATATAATGCTATACCAACACGTAAGCCCCTGTTAGCGAGGGCTTGCAACCGGGCTCGCTACTAACCAATCCTAATGCCAAACAAGTGTATCCAAGGTCTCATGATACTCGCTCGCATCAAGCACATCAACTACACACATACAAGCACATGCCTATTCTTATCATCATCATCATCATCATGTTATAAACAATAAAGTAAATATGCATGAACAAGTAATAGAAATATTGGATGGCATGCTTTATGCACATTACAAACATATTCGCATAGAATCAAACATGGCATAGGACTCAAGAAATAGAAAACAGTTTATTATTAACCAATTTAGTTTGGGGTTATGGTTCCTCACCTTGGCTTGCTAAAAGACATTTTTCCAAGCTTTAGAATCACCTTTATAATGTTATTATATTGCTAGCAAACCTAACAAAGTCGATAGAATTTAATTAGAATTAATTCAGAATTTAAAAACCATTCTGTCAAGCGAGGGTCGATGCTAGGGTCGATGCTAGGGTCGATGGGTCTATCGACCCTCCCTCCATTCTGAACTTCCCGAATGCCGAGGGTCGATGGTCGAAACACCTAGGGTCGGATGGTCTATCGACCCTCGGTGCGACCCTTGGTGCACTCTGGTCCAATTTCCACTTTTAATCCATTCTTCGTGTTTGGGGTCCTATGGCTTGCTTCCTACATTCATTCAACAGTCATTCCATGGTCTAGAACCATGTATAAACCATCTAAATAGTTTTCGTGCATCCTCCTATGGTTTTCCATGAAAGCCTAACCATGGATGGATGGTTTGGGTTTCTCCGAAATCCTACACTCAACCATATCTAACCTAAGGTCTGTAGAAACTCATGGAATTAGTATCCATACCTGAGAAGATTACTTTCCTCTGCAATTTCTTCTCCTTTTTGCTAAGCCTTCTTCCTAGCCTCATTTCTTCCTCTTTTCCTTCATCTCTCTTTCTCTCAATTCAATTAGGGTTGTGAAAGGAGTGAAAGTGGCTTAGGAACGTCCTTTAAATAGGCCAGGAATGTCCTATAATAATCCCATTGAGATTTGGAAATAATCCCAACCGAAAATTTGGAAATTTCCTAATTTCAGTTTTCGTCAGAAATCGAGGGTCGATGGGAGGGTCGATGATCCCGTCGACCCTAGGGTCTTAAGCTGTCCGACCCTCCCTTCAAAACTGAGGGTCTGACTTTCTTTTTTGGGAGGTCCGACCGGCTTCCACCGGGTGTGCGACCCTCCCCTAGAATTAAGTGTTTTTGGGTCGATTTTGTACCTGGGATCTCGATCTCCTTCATGCCCTTGGTCCATTTGACTCGACCATGATGGGTAAACCTGGTTTAAGATGGTGAGACCGGGTTAAATTGACACGGGTCTTACACATTGAACTTGAGATTTTGATGTGAAATAAATATGGACCCTTGATCTTGGAATTTTAAGTGAAATTTTTGGGCCATTGATTTTGGATATTAAGGTGATTAAATATGGACCATTGATATGGATTTTGGATTATTAAATTATGGCCATTTAATCTGGATCTGATCTTGGGAATTTGATGTGATTAATTGGATCAATTATATGTAGGAATTTCATATGATCAAAATTGATCTGAAAATGCTTAGAATTTTATGAAATTGGTCCCATTGGTTTGAAATTTAAGGTGATTAAATATGGACCATTGATATGGATTTTGGATGATTAAATTATGGTCATCTGATCTGGATCTGATCTTAGGAATTTGAAATTAATTGGATCAATTACATGTAGGAATTTCATGTGATCAAAATTGATCTGAAATGCTTAGAACTTTACGAAATTGATCCCATTTGTTTGAAATTTAAGGTGATTAAATATGGACCATTGATATGGATTTTGGATGAATAAATTATGGCCGTCTTATCTAGATCTGATCTTGGGAGTTTGATGTGATTAATTGTGACCATTGATTTGAAACTTTTTAATGCAAATTTGTATATGGCCATTTGATGTTAAGTTATTTTCACATGATTTAATTATGGCCTTTGATATTGAGCCATTGATTGATAAATTTGATCCATTAGATGATCAATTGATTTCTGATTATGTGATGACATTAAATCTGAACCATTGGATTCCATGTTGATATGTCCACCATCTTGATGCTTGCATGATTCTTGCTATTTTGGAATGCTACACATGCTTATTGCCATATTTGTCTGTCGCATGCTTACTGTCATATTTAGATGATTACTGTCATGTTTGGATGCTTACTGCTATGTTTGGATTACTACCACTTCTATAGTTGGAATGTTTTCATTCATCATATTCGTCTTGGAAAGAGATAAATTGAAAAATAACAATTAGGGTAGAAAACCCTAAAAAATGGAAAGAAAATAATAATTAGGGTAGAAAACCCTAAAATAGAAAGAAAATAACAATTAGGGTAGAAAACCCTAAAAAATGAAAAGAAAATAACAATTAGGGTAGAAAACCCTAAAATGGAAAGAAAGTAACAATTAGGGTAGAAAACCCTAAAAAATGGAAAGAAAATAACAATTAGGGTAGAAAATCCTAAAATGGAAAGAAAGTAACAATTAGGGTAGAAAACACTAAAAAATGGAAAGAAAATAACAATTAGGGTAGAAAACCCTAAAATGGAAAGAAAATAACAATTAGGGTAGAAAACCCTAAAAAATGGAAAGAAAATAATTAGGGTAGAAAACCTTAAAATGGAAAGAAAATAACAATTATGGTAGAAAACCTTAAAAAATGGAAAGAAAATAATTAGGGTAGAAAATCCTTAAATGGAATGAAAATAACAATTATGGTAGAAAACCCTAAAAAATGGAAAGAAAATAGTGATTAGGGTAGAAAAACCTAAAATGGAAAGAAAATAGCAATTAGGGTAGAAAACCCTAAAATGGAAAGAAAATAATAATTAGGGTAGAGAACCTTAAAATGGAAATAAAATTGCAATTAGGGTAGAAAACCCTAAATATGGAAAAAAATAGCAATTAGGGTCTTGCCATGCTTAGAAGATAGCCTACTAGATCATGCCATATAGGCTCTTGCCTTATTTGCAATACATGCCATATTTGAAAGATTTTTAAACAATCTTACTGTATGTGAATTTCTTGCCATAAATTTTTTATGTGCCATATTTAGATAGAATATTCTATTTTTTGGCAATAACTTATTTTATGCAACACCCTAGTCAAACTGCCATATCTGCACACTTCTAGAAGACAATCTAGGTGTGGGGACGTGCATTTAGGCACCCACATTCTTGGGAACGGCATAATGGGAATAATAAAACCTTAATAAAGAAAGATAATTATTTGCAAAACCTTCTAAAATTAGAATTCAGAATGAAAAGGGTATTTTAGGACGATTTGTCCCTCGGCAAACCCTAAACCTAGAATAGGTTCTAAACCCTAAACCTAGAATAGGTTCTCAATCATTAACCTAGAACAGGTTATCCAGTCCCGAACTACGTGGATTCTGATTCCTAGGTCAAACCCTAGGATACATAGGCCATTTGGGAGAAACCCAAATTCGGATCCATAATTTAGTCCACTCGGACTATCCATAGATCCACTAGGATATCCCCCATATTTTAACCCAAATAGGGTTATCCACACCTTAGTCCACTCGGACTACCCATAGATCCACTAGGATATTCAACCATTTCAATCCAAGCCCCATTTTGACCCAAATAGGGTTTTCTATTCCGAACTACGCGGATTCTGATTCTTAGGTCAAACCCTAGGATACGTAGGCCATTTGGCAGAATACCAAATTCGGATCCACACTTTAGTCCACTCGGACTATCCATAGATCCACTAGGATATTTATCTACACTTTAGTCCGCTCGAACTATCCATAGATCCACTAGGATATTTATTTACCCATACTTTAGTCCACTCGGACTATCCATAGATCTGCTAGGATACTTACCCACATTTTGACCCAAATAGGGTTATCCAGTTTGAACTACGCGGATTCTGATTCCTAGGGCAAACCCTAGGATACGTAGGCCATTTTGGAGAATCCCAAATTCGGATCCACACCTTAGTCCACTCGGACTATCCATAGATCCACTAGGATATCTATCCATATTCCAACCCAAAAAGGGTTATCCAAACCTTAGTCCACTTGGACTATCCATAGATCCACTAGGATATTATCCACATTCCAACCCAAATAGGGTTATTCTTAGATCCACTAGGACTATCTATCAGTCCACATGGATTATCCAGATCCTAACCCATAGGATTTCTCAACCATTCAAGCATAAATTTCAACTTGAACAAATAAACTTAATCATGCACAAACATAAATCACAGCCATAAACTTTAATCACACCTGAAATACGATGGTGAACCTAATTTTCGGAATAAATCCGTAATACGTAGGCAATCTGATGGATACAGATTCGGTTCAATGATATCAAACCACTTGGTTTGGTTTGGCTTAACAAATAGAGTCTAGCATAGGAAAGGTATAGGAGACCAATTTTGATCGGGCAGTTTGGGTGCCTAACCCCTTCCCATAACCGTAACCTGATGCTTACCCAATCTCTGATAGACCAGAATTCCAATCTAAGGGTCATGATTCAATTGAAGTCTTACCTTAGGGTGAGATTTCACATTTCCAAGGTCCTAGACCTAAATCTAGGTGGCGACTTCTAAAGATTTCCATCTTTGTCCTCACAGCTCCAGAGTCAAAGAGTACTCTGGCGGATACGCCATTAATAGGTATGATACCTGTGATTTGATTTAATTTAGTCTACATACGCATACAAGGTATTCAAAACAAAAGGTTGAATCATACCTGTGACCACATCAGGCGATGCGGCAGCATCCTCAGAAGTAACGGCATAAACCTTTCCCTGCTGTAGCTTCTTCCTTGGCTTAGGGAAATCTCTTGAATAATGTCCTATTTGATCGTAATTAAAGCATTTGACTCCAGTATTGGCCTGCTTCAGTTGCGGTTGAGTTGTTGGAGTAGTCTTAAATGCAGCATTGAAGCCTTGAGTGTAGAAAAATTTAAATGTCTTGGAGTTCCCTTTATTGAATGTATTCCTGTTAGGCCTCTTGATACCTCTGTTTTTTGAGCAAAGTAACTTTTTCTTTGACTAGACTCCAAAACTCGTGCTATCTGCACACAACTTTACTGTATATTTTCTTTTTCAGCTCCAAAACATGCTCTCGGATGTTTCCCCTAAGTTCCATGAGGAACCTTTAGGTTTTGGTATTTTGTTCCTACATGCTAGAGGGAGCAAAGAAAAACAGTTCTTCATAACGCTGCTGATAAGCTTTTACAGGCATTTGTCCTTGATATAGACTTAGAAATTCTTTTTTCATTTGGTCTCTGAAACTCCTAGGGAAATACTTCTTGAAGAAGGCTTCTTTGAAGATGACCCAGGTTAGTTGGGTGTGCTTTGTTAACAAATAACTCTGAGTGGATTTCCACAAGTGGTATGCATCTCCTTTCAGCATAAATGTAGCACACAATACTTTCTCTTCTTTGCTGACTGTCATCATCATAAAATTTCTTTCCATCTCGTCGATCTAGTGGGCCAGCCATAGAGGATCCGATGGCTTACTAGTGAATTCTCTAGGCTTCATCTTCAAAAAATGCTCAATCAATCTGGAGTAATCAAGCTAATACTGTGCATAAGCTCCATACATGGGCGGCTGGTACTAATAATTAACTTGATTGTACCCGCCTTGCGGTGCTTTTGGATTCTAGACTTGAGCTTACACAACTGGTGTTTGTGGTGCTTGGGGTACCGTGTTGCTACCCCCAGGTACGGTACTAGTTTGTCCTGTAGGTATAGGTGTTATGTTTGTAGCAGGGAAAACAATTCCCATAGCAGCTTGCATATTCTCTTGCATTTGTTGTATCTGCTGCACCTATTGTGCCAAATTCATTACTACAGTGGCCAACTCTGTTGGTGCTACAGGTAAGTTGGTTGTGTTGGTTTGGGTGTAAACTTCCTGAGGTGTAATATTTTGATTCCCAATATTTCTTTCTTGCTCTTCATGACCTTCATTGTCTTTGACCTCCGTAGGTGGTGGAGGTGGGTTTGCATTTTGTCTCCCTCTAGTTAATCTACGTCCAACCATTTAAATTCTTGGGTGGAATAGTATTGGGAAGGCTACACATGTGCGACAAGATAGAATGGAAATATTTTATTCATCCCACAGTATAATGAGAGAGAAGAAACAAAATTCCTGAGGCAACAGTTCTAATAGAATCAAAAAGAAAACAGCAGACAGTCATATGGTCAATGGCCTACGGTTGCATGTTGCGCGACCATAGGTTCAACCATCAGAACCCTAGCAACTTCCTGAGACCCTATGGTCGATCATACGGTTGATCACACGGTAGCATGTTTTGGTCGAATTGTGCAATCGTATGATTCAAAATCAGGTTTTTAAACCTTTTTTTTTTTTTAGTTTTCTCTCTTTTTTCTCATTCTTTCTCCTACGGTCTCAACTCAGCTCGCTACCACTGGCTTGCTACAGTATCAACCATACGAGCTTGATGATTTTTCCATCGATTACATGTCCATTAACACCTATGCCAGCAGGACAGGCAAGCACAGTACCAGGGGGTAGTAACACGGTACCCCATGCACCTCAAACCCCAGTCATGCAGGCTCCAGTGCAGAACCCTGAAGTAGCTCAAGGTGGTTATCAATACCAACCACCTATGTATGGGGCCTACGCTCCGTATCAGCTAGACCAGTCCAGACTAGTCGAACGTTTCTTGAAGATGAAGCCCAAGGAATATAATGGTAAGCCAGCTGATCCTTTGTGGCCAGCACACTGGATTGATGAAATGGAGAGGAATTTCATGATGATGATAGTTACGGAGGAGGCGAAAGTACTGTGTGCAACGTTCATGCTGAAAGGCGATGCACATCACTGGTGGAAGTCCACATGGACTTATCTGTTAACAAAGCATGCCCAACTGACCTAGGGTATATATAAGGAGGCATTCTTTGAGAAGTACTTTCCTAGAAGTTTCAGAGATTCTATGGAGAAAGAGTTCCTGAGTTTGTATCAGGGACAGATGACTGTCGATGCATATCAACAGTGTTATGAGGAGCTGTTCTTCTTTGCACCAGTCAGTATGCAAGCGGAAGATACGAAGACCCGAAGGTTTGTCATGGGACTTAGGGGAAGTATACGTGAACATGTTCTAGGACTTGAGAAGAAAGTCTACAATGAAGCTGTACGAATTGCTCGGGTGATAGAGTCGAGCCATAAAGAGAGCTATTTTGCTCAAAACAGGGGTATTAAAAGGCCAATTGGAAATTCATATAACGGAGGGAATACAAGGACATTCAAACCCTTCTGTACTCAAGGTTTTAACGCTGCAGCCAAGACTACTCTAGCAGCTCAACCACAACAAAAGCAAAATAATGAAGGAGTAAAATGCTATAACTGCAATCAAATAGGACATTATTCAAGGGAGTGTCCTAAATCCAGGAAGCAGCTACAGCAAGGAAAGGTTTATGCTGTTACATCTGAGGATGCTGCTGGATCGCCTGATGTGGTTACAGGTATGACCTGAACCTTTCATTTTGTGTTACATTGTGTGAGCATGTAGACTAAACTAAAACAAATCACAGATATCGTACCTATTAATGGCATTCCCATCAGAGTACTCTTTGATTCAGGAGCTACTCATTCTTTTATATCTGTGTCGTTTGGAAAGAAGCTGAACCTACCCCTCAAATATTTAGACTACAAACTGCTTGTACGATCGCCGATGAGATTAGAAGTGGAATTAGAAAAAGGTTATGGACCATGTCCAGTTCTTATTGACGAGATTTGGATGCAACCTTGATTCAACATGAGATGACAGACTTTGACGTCATCTTGGGAATGGACTGGCGAATACAAAAGAAAGCGAATGCAAAAGCAAGAAGAAATATCGTATTATAAAGGATAGCGAACTTGCGATCTTTATTGGTTCTACCTCCTATTTTTTATGAAGAGAATGAATCTTTTTATCGAAGGACCAGAAAAAAATTGGCCCGGATCTCCTGCAGGAATGATTTGGAAGGTCCAAAACCAAAAAGAGTGGTATTCGCTAGCAACAACATAATGGAGGCAGTCAATCAATATAGATTGATCCGAAATCGGCATTCTGCAACCCTATTATATGCAGAAAAGAAGCTGACATTTAAAGACAAGGAAGGAGTGGAGTTTAGTTTTACAGGAACCAAACTTCCCCGTAAACGAAAACTCATCCTCTCTGCATTAAAGGCTAAAAAATGCCTCGAGAAAGGAGGAGTTGGGTATCTACTATCAGTGGTCGATCTCACAAAGGAAGCACCACGAATGGAGGATATTGATGTCGTGCGTGACTTTCCAGATGTATTTCCTGAAGAACTACCAAGACTACCACCCGACCGAGCTATAGAGTTTGTTATAGATCTGATACCTAGAGCCGCACCAATATCCAAAGCACCTTATCGAATGGCTCCTACTGAATTGAAGGAATTAAAAGTACAGTTACAAGAACTACTGGACAAGGGTTACATCAGACCTAGCATACCACCATGGGAAGCGCCATTATTATTCGTAAAGAAGAAGGATGGTAGTGTTCGACTGTGTATCGACTACCGGGAACTGAATAAGCTAACAATCAAGAATCGGTACCCATTACCTTGGATCGATGATTTGTTCGATCAGTTGCAAGGTGCCAGGTGTTCTCCAAGATCGATCTTCGGTCAGGATACCATCAGTTGAAGATCTAGGATGAAGATATTCCCAAGAAAACATTCAAGACGAGATATGGACATTACGAATTTTTGGTCTTTTGGATTGACTAACGCATCAGCAACTTTTATGGAACTTATGAATCGGGTATTCCATGATATGTTGGATACGTCGGTCATTATATTCATTGATGATATATTGGTCTACTCCAAGGACAAGGAAACTCATATTATGTATCTAAGAGCTGCTCTGCAGCGATTACGGAAAGAGAAGATTTACACCAAATTTACAAAGTGTGAGTTTTGGCTAACTGAAGTCGCTTTCCTAGGCCATGTTGTATCCGCTGAAGGAATTAAAGTGGATCCTAGCAAGATTAAAGCCATTGTGAAGTGGGAAGCACCGAAGAGCGTTGCAGAAATTAGAAGTTTCCTAGGTCTAGCTGGGTATTATCGACGATTGGTGGAAGACTATTCCCGAATTGTCATACCTCTCACCAGTTTGACTAAGAAGGGTAAAAAGTTTATTTGGACTGATAAATGTGAGAAGAGTTTTGAAACATTGAAGGCTAGATTGATATCTGCTCCGATCTTGACTATTCCGATTCTAGGACAGCCATTTATTTTGTACACTGATGTGTCAGGATTGACTTTAGGATGTGTACTTATGCAAAGAGAACAAGTAATTGCAAATGCCTCAAGACAACTGAAGACACATGAGAAGAACTATCCCACTCATGACTTGGAATTAGCGGTAGTGGTACATGCTGTCAAGATATGAAGACATTACTTGTACGGAGAGAAATTTCAGATTAAATCAGATCATAAGAGTCTCACTTATCTCTTTAATCAGAAGGAGTTGAATATGAGACAAAGAAGCTGGCTGGAACTATTGAAAGACTATGATTGTGATATCCAGTATCATCCGGGGAAAGCTAATGTGGTAGCTGATGCGCTGAGTAGAAAAGCAATGATAAAATCTCAAGGAGAGGTTAACACAACTGCTGCAATGTGTATTACTGGAAAAGTGTTCAATTACGGTAATGAGCAGTTCGTGATAGATACACCGGGTAAATCAACCAACCAAGGGTTTATTCATCGGTTTTCAAATATGTTTTCCATATTGAAGATTGTACCTGATATAATTGATGAAGTGAAAACAGCTATTAAATCAGGCCTTATCTAAGAACGGTACAAGAGGACATTGAAAAAGGTAGGAATATCCCTGAGTTCGCCTTGGATGATGAAAAGGTACTGAAGTACAAAGGAAGAATATGTGTACCTGAAACAGAAAGTTTGGACATTAGACATCGACTAATGAAAGAAGCCCATACCACCGTCTATTCGATACATCCTGGAAGTACAAAAATGTATCATGATCTAAAGAAATTATATTAGTGGAGAGGAATGAAAACAGATGTAGCTAAATTCTTGTCTCAATGCCTAAATTGTCAGAGAGTGAAGGCTGAACGACAAGGACCTGTAGGACTGTTACAGCAGATACCGAAACCAACATGGAAATGGGACTGCATCACTATGGACTTCGTCACCGGGTTACCATTGACTCCCCGAGTAGTTGACGCGGTTTGGGTGATTGTAGACCGCCTGACTAAAACGGCTTGATTTATAGCTATACGACCTCAGTATACACTGGAGAGGTTAGCTAAGTTGTATGTGGATAATATTATCAGATTACACGGTGTACTTGAAAGCATTGTATCCGACAGAGATCTACGATTTACTTCAAAGTTTTGGGAAGGATTGCAAAAGGCTATGGGTATAACATTGAAGTTTAGTACTGCATTCCATCCTTAGACAGATGGACAGTCGGTGCATACCATTCAGATTTTAGAAGACATGCTTCGAGCCTGTGTAATTGATTTTAAAGGATCATGGGATGAAAAATTACTATTGATCGAGTTTGCTTATAACAACAGCTATTAGGCTACTATATAGATGTCACCCTATGAAGCACTGTTTGGTAGGAAGTGTCGAACTCCTTTGTTTTGGAATGAAGTTGGAGAACGAAGCATTGTTGGACCAGAATTTATTGAAGAGACATGTCGAGTAGTCGACATTATCAAAGAAAGAGTAAGAACGACTCAGAATCATCAAAAACAGTATGCAGATACTCGACGCCGAGACCTTGAATTCGTCATAGGTGATAAGGTGTTCTTGAAAGTATCATCTATGCGAGGTTTAAAACAGTTCAGATAGAAAGGAAAACTAAGTCCGAGATATGTCGGGCCATATGAGGTTCTAGCCAAATGTGGAAAAGTGGCTTACCAGTTAGCACTACCACCATCTATGTCAAGTGTGCATGATGTATTTTATGTTTCATTATTGAAGAAGTACGTCAGAGATCCAATACACGTTTTGACAGTAGATTCACCTGATTTGACTGATGATTTGACATTTGAAGTAGCACCAACTGAAATCACCAGCTGAAAGGTTCAACGACTACGCAACCGTGACATCTATTATGTTAAAGTCACATGGAGAAGCAAAGATATAGAAGAAATCACATGGGAAAAAGAGAGTGCTATGCGAAAGCAATACCCTCATCTTTTTGACTCGGAAGATATGTACCAATTTCGAGGATGAAATTTTTAATAAGAAGGGGGGAGTTGTAAGACCCGTATCAAACTAACCGGTCTTACCACCTTGTACCAGGTCTACCTATCATGGTCGAACCACATGGACCAAGTGCGTGAAGGAAATCACAAGACCAAGTATGAAACTGACCCAAAAATAGTAAATTTGAGGGCAGGGTCGTATGCCTAAACAGGTAGGGTTGACCTTACCTCAACAGAGTCCAACCCATGACTTTTTAGTCCTTGGGTCGGATGTCTTGAGACCATAGGGTCGACGAATCCTGCGACCCTAGCATCGACCCTAGGATGATAGACTGAAACCGTAATTAGGAAACTTTCCTAATTTCAAGGGGATCATTTTCTAATCTCGATGGGACTTATTTTGGGAGGTTTTCCTCTATAAATAGGACATCCCTTAGCCTCTTTCATTCCTTTTGAAACCCTAATTGAAAGTGAGAGAAAGAGAAGAGAATGAGAAGAGAAGGAGAATTGGAGAAGAAGACTAAGGAGAAGAAATTCAGAGAAATCTCTGAATCTCAGCAACCCTAAGGTATGAATACATTCTCCATGAGTTATGTAAGACCCTAGAATAGTTCAAAAAGAGAGTAGGATCTAGAAGAAACCAAATCATCCATCCATGGATAAATTCTACTGGAATCCATGGGGGAAATCATTTTAAACAAAGTAAAGTGTGTAACTTGGAGTTTTGAGCCATAGAACAATCATAGAATGGACTATAAAAGTAAGCCAAAGGATCCAAACATGAAAGAATGGACTGTAGGATGAAAGGTCGACTAAAACTACAGGATCGACCCCATGCTCTCGGGAAGTCCAGGGAGGCTGTGGTCCCACCAAGGGTCGATGGGTAACCGACCCTATGACCGACCCTACACCCTAGGGTCTCAGACAACTGCTACCCTACCTACGACGCAACCTGCGACCCTAGCTATACAGCAAGCTTAAAATTGTTGGAATTAATTCTAATTAAAATCTATCGACTTGCTAGGTTCTCCTAGTGATATAAAAGTGATTCTTAAAGCTTGAAAGAGGATCTACACTCAATCAAAGGTGATGGAACAAGACCTAAACTAATTGGCTAATAATAAACTATTTTCGTTTATTGAGTCTAATACCATGTATGATGCTATGATTGTATGATTGTAATGTGCATATCACATGTCATCTACTATTCCTGTTATTACTGTTCATGCATATTTAATTCAATTTATTTACAACATGATGATGATGATGATACTAGGAATAGGCATGTGAATGCTTATGTGTGGTTAGTGTACTTGATGCGAGTGGGGCATCAGGGGAAGTGTGATGCGGTGCGATCCTAAGAACTTTAGCCCTATCTCTACTCAAGTCTTGTCCACTAGCATCATCGTATCGCCATTATCTTAGCAGAACTATTACGTCGTAGGGCATCAGGGGAGGTGGTCTCGGACCGTGTAGTCTCTGACTCTATCAGGGGGCCTTAGCTCTATCTCTATGAACGTATTGAGGGATGCTGGGGTGAGGCCTTGGATATACTGATTTACATTAGGGTTGGTTAAGACCCTCAGTTTTTGAGGGAGGGTCGGACAGCTTAAGACCCTAGGGTCGACGGGATCATCGACCCTCCCATCGACCCTCGATTTCTGACGAAAATGAAATTAGGAAATTTCCTAATTTTCGGTTGGCATTCTTTCCAAATCTCGATGGGATTATTATAGGACATTCCTAGTATATTTAAAGGACGTTCCTAAGCCACATTCACTCCTTTCACAACCCTAATTGAATTGAGAGAAAGAGAGAAGAAGGAAAAAAGGAAGAAAGAGGCTAGGAAGATGACTTAGCAAAAAGGAGAAGAAATTACAGAGGAAAGTAATCTTCTCAGGTATGGATACCAATTCCATGAGTTTCTACAGACCTTAAGCTAGATATGGTTGAGTGTAGGATTTCAGAGAAACCCAAACCATCCATCCATGGTTAGGTTTTCATGGAAAACCATAGGAGGATGCACGAAAGCTATCTAGATGAGTTATACATGGTTCTAGGCCATGGAATGTGTGTTGGGTGAATGTAGGAAGCAAGTCATAGGACCCCAAACACAAAGAATGGATTAAAAAGTAAAAATTGGACCAGAGTGCACCGAGGGTCGCACCGAGGGTCGATAGACCATCCGACCCTAGGTGTTTCTGACCATCGACCCTCAGCATTTGGGAAGTTCAGAATGGAGGGAGGGTCGATAGACCCATCGACCCTAGCATCGACCCTAGCATCGACCCTCAGTTGACAGAACGGTTTTTAAATTCTGAATTAATTCTAATTAAATTCTATCGACTTTGTTAGGTTTGCTAGCAATATAATACAGTTATAACAGTGATTCGATAGCTTCAAAAATATCTATTAGCAAGCTAAGGTGAGGAACCTTAACCCCAAACTAAATTGGTTAATAAACTGTTTTCTATTTCTTGAGTCCTATGCCATGATTGATTCTATGCAAATATGTTTGTAATGTGCATACAGCATGTCATCCAATATTTCTATTACTTGTTCATGCATATTTACTTTATTGTTTATAACATGATGATGATGATGATGATGATAGGAATAGGCATGTGATTGTATGTGTGTGGTTGATGTGCTTGATGCGAGCGAGTATCAGGGGAGGTGTGATGAGAACGCCAATAACAGTTAACCTTTGGCGGGTCTCAGCACTTTAGCTCTATCTCTAACTCAAGTCTTGTGCATTGACATCGTCATATCGCCATTACCTTAGCAGAACTATTATGTCGTAGAGTATCAGGGGAGGTGGTCTCGGTCCTTGTAGTCTCTCGACTCTACCGGGGAGCCTTAGCTCTATCTCTATGGATGTTCCGAGGGATCTGTTGGGGTGAGGCCTTGGATACACTGTTTGGCATTAGGATTGGTTAGTAGCGAGCCCGGTTTGCAAGCCCTCGCTAACGGGGGCTTACGTGTTGGTATAGCATTATATAGCAATAACCGTTAACCTTTATTGTATAATGTTATGGTAGGGTGGATGGGGACGACGATAACCGTTAACCTTCGGGCGGGCTTCCACACCCTGTGTATAGAGGCGGTATCAATAACCGTTAACCTTTGATCACCCAACCTTTCTATTGCACATTGCAAACTATAAACCAAGACCAAAGATCTAAATTGATTTTTGCATGCATATGTAATGTTGCATTGTTTTGGCTACTCACTGAGCCGTGTTGTGTGGTCACCCCTCGACGTCGAATATTTTTAGTTGATGATGCGGGATATACCGTTGAAGATTATATGAACCTGTCGGCGTATGGAACCGTAGCAACTATGGAAGTTGGAGTTGAAGACGATACACACGACTCCTCTTGCGAGTGCAACTCGTGTGTATTCGATTAGATATTTTTGTAGGTTTCTTATTTGGATTTATAAGACATGTATTTGATATTTAAATATTTATGTCTTAGTTAAACACAGAATAATTTGATATTATTTATGGGTATCATTCTAGTTCTCAGTTCATATTATTTATAAATTTTCCGCTATTGTGTATTACTCGATTATGATTGTGAATGCGTGTTAAGTTTGGATAACGCGGGGATAGCCTATAAGAGATCCTGGTTGAACCGTTGGTTATTTGGCGGTTCATCACACCATTCTGAAGTGTGCGGAATTGGGGTGTGACAACTTGGTATCAGAGCGTCTCATGCCTTGCCCGCCGAACTAACACACATTCGAGACCATTGTGAACTGAGATAGGATAAATTAAAAGCTTTAATACAAACACATTGTAAGCACAAGTGATGACTGAAACCGAATTAAAAAGAGAATAATGCATCTATTAAAGAGAAAACCAGTTACATACACCGAGTAAGAGAACTACAACGTATATACATCGCTAAAGCAGAGTACAAGTCCACAACCCGACAGTTACTCGTAGTACAAGAAAGGTAAAGTACCATCGGGGAAACGGAGGCGAAGGAGGAGGCAGGTGCCTCACGATCTCTGTCGTAGTCCTCAGCATAGACTCTAGTCAACCAAGGCTATCCGAGTCCGGGTCGGCCCGTAGACTAGGCTGTGAGATCGACTACTCTCCCGTCGGTCGCACCTTGGATCTCCATGAGCTCACCTATCCGCGCGTCGGATGTGTGCCGAGCAGCCAACAGCTCCTCCACTCTCATGCGCCGAGCATCTAGCAAATCCTCCATCCTCGAGGTCCGATCTCGCGCCGAGTCTCTCGATCTCGCGCAACATCTCCATCATATCGGAAGATGGGCGTGAAGGACCAGCATCGTGAGAAGGACCAGCCTCAGTGCGAAGCCGCCGCAGCAGAAGTACCAACTCCATCCGCTGTGTGGGTGATGGCTGGGTATCGCGTCGACATCCATATACATACGATCATCATCGTCGACCGGATCTCCCCCGAGCCCTAGCAGCAGCCGCAGCATCGGTCACCTCGACCCGAGTGTGAGGGCGCACCATCGCGTTCCTCTCCTCATCACTAACCTTCGCATCTCGCAGCCCCATCTTGCGAGATAGCCTCCCAATCTAGAGGCGACGAGAAGGTCTTCTCTTGGATCTTCTCATCTACTAGATCCACCCCCAAACGGATCAGTAGCATCGTAATCATGCGTCCATAGGGTAGATTACCCCTATGGATGGACAATGTGGCAGCGATCATCGTGCGCATGATGATGTAAGGAAGGCAGACCAGTTGTCGAGTGCATATGCTGTAGATCAAGAACTGGGTCAGCCGAGACACCCTCTCATAGTGCCCACTCTGCGGAATCAGATTATGCTTTGGATAATCTTGCGAAGACTCGTGGAGATGGACGTAAGTAGCAAGCTCTCATCCGCCATCTATCGGGACGGAGCAACCGATTGTCGATCTCTCGCTCTCATCTCCATCTCAACAACTGTGGCTCTCCCGGCGCACAGTACACCAAAGGACCATCGAAGGGAATGCCCAACAGATCGGCCAGTTGCCGATAGTCAAAAGAAATGTGCACCCCCTTGACGTAGCTAGTGATGCGCAACTCCTGACCACGCTCGACATCATTGTAATCCCCCACCACCTGGAGATTACAATAGAACTGGCGCACCAAGTCCTGGACATGTGCACGTCGTATGTGATGACAGGGAGCCATCCCATGTCATCGAATGCCCTCTCTACGTTGAACAAGGCTAGATCAGCCAGGTTCACCATACGACCCCCTTCCACTTTCTTGCCGGTATAGTAGGCATACTGTGCCTCGGCTTCATTTGAATGGAAGCGGAGTGGATCACACAATCTTGGCACTTTGGTACGGGCCATAGTATCTGCAAAATAAGAAAGAGAAAAGAAACAAGGAGTTAGTAGGATAAAAATCCGAAATTGAGTAAATAACGGCGTAAGTTGACCATAAAGCCCCATTTCTTGCCATACCAGTGGGCATAAGGACTTACGAAGGTTTAGACATATCCTACAACCCACATGCAGTAGGAAATTTTAACTGACGATGTCCAATTTGAAGAAATTCAAGAAAAATCAAAAATTTTGATAAATTAGTGCAAAAAGAGAAAAATTTAAGTTTCTCGATAACCAACCGACGAAACTGAAAATTTTTTGAGGGCTTTTGTTCCTCAAGACCCCAATAACAAAAGCCCCCAATAAAAATATAATTTTTACGATTAGAAAAAGTTTAATTCGGAAAATACGAGTTAAATAAGCAAAAACCTCGAAATAAAAACCTAAAAACAGGTAAGGTTGGGAAATTTTACCTGCAGAGGTGATGTGGATGTCGAAACTCGGACTAAGAATGATCCACAATAGTGAAGTAGCACTGTAGTAACTCGGAGAGTAGAGACGAGAGGGGGAATAGTGAGAAATGACCCAGAATCGGATCTTAAAAATCTGATTTTTAGTCCGAGGGTCGGACAATTTGACTGACACCATCAACCCTCGAATCGACCCTCCAATCGACCCTCGACTCTCGGGGATTTGACAGAAATTCAAGGGTCGGACTGAGGGTCGGACACCCATCGACCCTCGCATCGACCCTCAGCTCTCGGGAAGAACAGGTCATTCCCAGGGTCGGATACCAAGGGTCGGACATACCATCGACCCTCACTATCGACCCTACATAGAAAAGACAATATTTTTGTTTCAGAATGAATTGAGGATTCAAATTTTATATCGGTTAGCGTGCCTACATGAAGTTTAAACGATTTCTCACTGATTTTGATGACTTTCAGGCACCACCCATCTCAGAAAGGAAATATGTCTGGCCGTAGAGTTACCCGACGGACCCGAAACACGGTCCCACCACCACCACCCGTGGAGGAGACTAGTCAAGAGAATAACCAGGTACCGGAAAATCAAGAATCGGTGAACCCTACAAATTTACCACCACCACCACCGAGCTAGCAACGGTGGTGATGAATGCGGCTCAACAGCTACAACAAATGCAACATGCACAAGCACAAACGCAGGTTGCGATGGGAGTTATGTTTCAAGCCACTCGGGCTGCAACCATGCACACCGGGCAAGCTAGTGCAGCACCGGTGGGTAACCACCCAGCCCCTCGGACACCTCCACAACAAGCTGCACCAGTTCCAGTGCAAGCCCCAGAAGCAGCCCAAGGAAAATATCAGTATCCACCCCCTATGTTTGGGGCATATCAAAATCAACTGGATCACTCCCGGCTAGTTGAGAGATTTTTGAAAATGAAACCAAGGGAATTCAATGGAAAGCCGTCTGATCCACTGTGGCTAGCACATTGGATAGACGAAATGGAAAGGGATTTCCTTATGATGACTATTACTGAAGAAGAAAAAGTGTTATGCGCCACCTTCATGCTCAAAGGCGACGCACATCATTGGTGGAAGTCGACCGGGACCTATCTATTGACTAAGCACGCCCTCCTGACTTGGGCTATATATAAAGAAGCTTTCTTTGAGAAATATTTTCCACGAAGCTTCGAGATTCGATGGAGAAGGAGTTCCCGAGTCTTTATCAAGGACGGATGTCGGTGGATGCGTACCAGCAGCGTTATGAAGAGCTGTTTTTCTTCGCACCACTCGAGTATGCAAGAAGAAGATACAAAAACCCGTAGATTCGTCGCGGGACTAAGAGGAAGTATAAGGGAACATGTTCGGGATTAGAGAAGAACATATATAATGAAGCTGTCCAAATCGCTCGAGTGATTGAATCGAGCCGAAAGAGAGTTATTTCACTCAAAACAAAGGCATAAAAAGGCCAGCTGGAAATTCTTATAATGGAAGCAATAACAGGACGTATAAACCTTTCCGTCCTCAGGAATTTTCCAACCGCACCAAAGTCCACTGCAGCAGCTCAATCACAGCCAAAGCCAAATGTTGAAGCCCCGAGGTGTTATAATCGCAACCAACCGGGGCATATGGCAAGAGAGTGCCCAAAACCCAAGAAACAGTTACATCAAGGACGGGTATATGTTGTTACATCGGAGGATGCAGCCGCACGCCCGATGTGGTCACGGGTATGACCGAAACTTTAAGATTAAAATTACATTGATTGAGCATGTAGACTAAGTAAAAACGAATCACGGTATCGTACCTATCAATGGCGTACCCGCCAGAGTACTCTTTGATTCGGGAGCTACTCATTCATTTATATCTGTGTCGTTTGGAAAGAAGATCAATCTGCCCATCAAAACATTAGACTACAAATTACTTGTACGGTCACCGATGGGATTAGAAGTGGAATTAGAGAAAGGTTATGGACCATGTCCAGTTCTCATCGGAGAGTAGACCTTGGATGCAACCTTAATACAACTTGAGATGGCAGACTTTGACATCATCTTGGGAATGGACTGGTTAGCTCGGCACTCTGCAAAGTTGTTATGTGGAGCCACACCGGTATCAAAAGCACCGTATAGAATGGCTCCTACTAAACTAAAGGAATTAAAAGTGCAATTACAAGAACTGCTGGATAAGGGTTATATTAGACCCAGTATATCTCCATGGGGAGCACCGGTGTTGTTCGTAAAGAAGAAAGATGGTAGCGTTCGGTTATGTATCGACTATAGAGAGTTGAATAAGCTGCCACTACCCAGGATCGATGACTTGTTCGATCAGCTACAAGGAGCGAGGGTATTTTCAAAGATCGATCTTCGATCAGGCTATCATCAACTGAAAATTAAAGAAGGTGACATTCAAAAGACAGCTTTCAGGACAAGATACGGACATTATGAGTTCCTAGTGATGTCCTTCGGACTAACTAATGCACCGGCAACGTTCATGGAACTTATGAACCGAGTTTTCCACGATATGTTGGACACGTCGGTGATAGTATTTATTGATGACATATTGGTATACTCCAAGGACAAGGAAACCCATGTCAAGAACCTAAACGCAGCCCTACAAAGCATTTAAGGAAAGAGAAGTTATACGCCAAATTTTCAAAGTGTGAGTTTTGGCTAAGTGAAGTCGCCTTTCTAGGCCATGTAGTATCCGCGGAAGGAATCAAAGTGGACCCCAATAAGATCGAAGCTATTGTGAAGTGGGAAGCACCAAAGAGCGTCTCGAAATTAGAAGTTTTCGGGTCTAGCTGGATATTATCGGAGATTCGTAGAAGACTATTCTCGGATCGCCGTACCTCTCACCAGTTTGACCAAGAAAGGAGAAAAATTTGTATGGACGGATAAGTGTGAAAAGAGCTTTCAAACACTGAAGACCAGATTGATATCCGCTCCAATTTTAACCATTCCCGTTCCGAGACAGACATTTACTTTATATACTGATGCATCGGGATTGGGACTAGGATGTGTGCTTATGCAAGGAGAACAAGTAGTTGCGTATGCATCGAGACAGTTGAAAGTACATGAGAAAAATTACCCAACCCATGATTTAGAATTAGCGGCAGTAGTACATGCTGTCAAGATATGGAGGCACTATCTATACGGCGCGGAAATTTCGGATTAAGTCGGACCATAAGAGTCTTACTTATCTATTTAATCGAAGGAGTTGAATATGAGACAAAGGAGATGGCTGGAATTATTGAAAGACTATGATTGTGATATCCAGTATCATCCGGGAAAAGCGAATGTGGTAGCGGATGCATTGAGCAGGAAAGCAATGATAAAATCTCAAGGAGAAACCAGCACGATTGTAGCAATGTATACCAATGGAATGGTGTTTAATCATGGCAACGAGCAGTATGTGATAGATACACCGGATGGATCAACCAACCAAGGGTTCATTCATCGGTTTTCAAATATGTTCGCGGCATTGAAGATTGTACCGGATATAGTGGAGGAAGTGAAGACAGCTATCGAAGCAGATCCTTATCTGAGAACGGTACAAGAAGATATTGAGAAGGGTAGGACTAATCCTGAGTTCACCTTGGATGACGAGAAGGTATTGAAATACAAAGGAAGAATATGTGTACCCGAAACAGAAAGTGTAGACATTAGACACCGACTCATGAAAGAAGCCCATACCACCATCTACTCGGTACATCCCGGAAGTACAAAAATGTATCATGATCTAAAGAAACTGTATTGGTGGAGGGGAATGAAGCCCGGATGTAGGCAAGTTCGTGTCTCAATGCCTAAATTGTCGGAAGGTAAAGGCGGAACGACAAAGACCCGCAGATCTGTTACAACCATTCTTACTGGAACCAGCATGGAAATGGGACTGCATCACTATGGACTTCGTCACGGGACTACCATTGACTCCTCGAGTAGTTGACGCAGTTTGGGTGATTGTAGACCGTCCGACTAAAACAGCTCGCCGTACCGATACGACCCCAATATACACTCGAAAGGTTAGCAAAGCTGTAGCGTGGATAATATTGTTCGGTTACATGGTGTTCCGAAAGCATTGTGTCCGATAGGGACCCACGATTTACTTCCAAATTTTGGGAAGGACTGTAAAAGGCTATGGGTACAACATTGAAGTTCAAGATCGCATTCCACCCATGGATCGACGGACAGTCGGAGCGTACCATTCAGATTTTAGAAGATATGCTACGAGCATGTGTGATTTGATTTCAAGGGATCATGGGACGAGAAGTTACCATTGATCGAGTTCGCTTACAATAACGGCTATCAGGCTATTATACGGATGTCACCTTATGAAGCACTGTATGGTAGGAAGTGTCGAACTCCCTTGTTTTGGAATGAAGTTGGAGAACGTAGTATCGTTGGGCCGGAATTTGTTGAAGAGACTTGTCGAGTGGTCGACATCATCAAGGAAAGAGTAAGAACAGCTCGAACCGGCGAAACAATACGCAGATACTCGACGAAGAGATCTAGAGTTCGCCGTAGGCGAAAGTATTTTTGAAAGTATCGCCTATGCGAGGATTGAAGAGATTCGGACGAAAGGAAAACTAAGTCCAAGATATGTCGGACCATATGAGATTCCCGCTAAGCGTGGGAAAGTAGCTTATCGGTTAGCACTACCACCGTCTATGTCAAGTGTGCATGACGTATTCCACATATCCTTATTGAAGAAGTATGTCAAAGACCCAACACATGTGTTGACAGTAGATTTACCGGAACGACTGATGATTTGACATTTGAAGTAATACCAACGGAAATCACTAGTCGAAAGGTTCAACGTCTACGCAACAGAGATATCTACTATTTTAAGGTCACATGGAAAAGTAGAGACATGGAAGAGATTACATGGGAAAAAGAAAATGCTATGAGAAAGCAATACCCTGACTTGTTTGATTCATAAGGTATGTAAAATTTTGAGGATGAAATTTTTATAAGTTGGGGGGAGTTGTAAGACCCGTGTCAATTTAACCCGGTCTTACCATCTTGAACCAGGTTTACCCATTATGGTCGAGTCAAATGGACCAAGGGCATGAAGGAGATCGAGATCCCAGGTACGAAATCGACCCGAAAACACTTAATTCTAAGGGAGGGTCGCACACCCAGTGAAGCAGGGTCAGACCTCCCAATACAGAAAGTCAGACCCTCAGTTTTTGAGGGAGGTTCGGACAGCTTAAGACCTTAGGGTCGACGGGATCATCGACCCTCCCATCGACCCTCGATTTCTGACGAAACTGAAATTAGGAAATTTCCTAATTTTCGGTTGGCATTCTTTCCAAATCTCGATGGGATTATTATAGGACATTCCTAGTCTATTTAAAGGACGTTCCTAAGCCACATTCACTCCTTTCACAACCCTAATTGAATTGAGAGAAAGAGAGAAGAAGGAAAAAAGGAAGAAAGGAGGCTAGGAAGAAGGCTTAGCAAAAAGGAGAAGAAATTGCAGAGGAAAGTAATCTTCTCAGGTATGGATACCAATTCCATGAGTTTCTACAGACCTTAGGCTAGATATGGTTGAGTGTAGGATTTCGGAGAAACCCAAACCATCCATCCATGGTTAGGTTTTCATGGAAAACCATAAGAGGATGCACGAAAGCTATCTAGATGAGTTATACATGGTTCTAGGCCATGGAATGAGTGTTGGGTGAATGTAGGAAGCAAGTCATAGGACCCCAAACATGAAGAATGGATTAAAAAGTAGAAATTGGACCAGAGTGCACCGAGGGTCGCACCGAGGGTCGATAGACCATCCGACCCTAGGTGTTTCGACCATCGACCCTCAACATTTGGGAAGTTCGGGAATGGAGGGAGGGTCGATAGACCCATCGACCCTAGCATCGACCCTAGCATCGACCCTCGGTTGATGTAACGGTTTTTAAATTCTGAATTAATTCTAATTAAATTCTATCGACTTTGTTAGGTTTGCTAGCAAATATAATACAGTTATAACAGTGATTCGATAGCTTCAAAAATATCTATTAGCAAGCTAAGGTGAGGAACCTTAACCCCAAACTAAATTGGTTAATAAACTGTTTTCTATTTCTTGAGTCCTATGCCATGATTGATTCTATGCGAATATGTTTGTAATGTGCATACAGCATGTCATCCAATATTTCTATTACTTGTTCATGCATATTTACTTTATTGTTTATAACATGATGATGATGATGATGATAGGAATAGGCATGTGATTGTATGTGTGTGGTTGATGTGCTTGATGCGAGCGAGTATCAGGGGAGGTGTGATGAGAACGCCAATAACCGTTGGGGTGAGGCATTGGATACACTGTTTGGCATTAGGATTGGTTAGTAGCGAGCCCAGTTTGTAAGCCCTCGCTAACAGGGGCTTACGTGTTGGTATAGCATTATATAGCAATAACCGTTAACCTTTGTTGTATAATGTTGTGGTAGGGTGGATGGGGACGATGATAACCGTTAACCTTCGGGCGGGCTTCCACACCCTGCGTATAGAGGCGGTATCAATAACCGTTAACCTTTGATCACCCAACCTTTCTATTGCACATTGCAAACTATAAACCAAGACCAAAGATATAAATTGATTTTTGCATGCATATGTAATGTTGCATTGTTTTGGCTACTCACTGAGCCGTGTTGTGTGCTCACCCCTCGACGTCGAATATTTTTAGTTGATGATGCAGGATATACTGTTGAAGATTATATGAACCTGTCAGCGTATGGAACTGTAGCAGCTATGGAAGTTGGAGCTGAAGATGATACACACGACTCCTCTTGCGAGTGCAACTCGTGTGTATTCGATTAGATATTTTTGTAGGTTTCTTATTTGGATTTATAAGACATGTATTTGGTATTTAAATATTTATTTCTTAGTTAAACACAGAATAATTTGATATTATTTATGGGTATCATTCTAGTTCTCAGTTCATATTATTTATAAATTTTCCGCTATTGTGTATTACTCTGATTATGATTGTGGATGCGTGTTAAGTTTGGATAACGCAGGGATAGCCTATAAGAGATCCTGGTTGAACCGTTAGTTATTTGGCGGTTCATCACACCATTCTGAAGTGTGCGGAATTGGGGTGTGACAAGCCCAGTTTGCAAGCCCTCGCCAACAAGGGCTTACGTGTTGGTATGGGTAGAGCATCAGGGGAAGTGTGATGCAGTGCGGTCCTAAGCACTTTAGCTCTATATCTATTCCATGGTGGGGTGGATGTGGACGATAATGGTGTTTGATCCATTGGGTGGGCTTACACACCCTGTGTATAGAGGCGAGACGGCCACCGAACCTTTCTATTGCACATTGCAAACTTATCAACCAGACTAAAGATATGAATTGAATGCATGCATATGTTTATTGCATTGTTTGTTTGCTCACTGAGCCGTGATGTGTGCTCACCCTTTTCGAATTTGAATATTTTTTAGTTGGTAATGCAGGTATGACCGTGGAAGATTATATGAATGCTACCGCATACGGGCACTTTGCGGCGATGGACGTAAAAAGATATAATGGAGACGCATTATTCGTCATGCGAATGCAACTCATGTATTTTCAATTAGATTTTTATTTGGATTATTGAGGAAATGTAATTGATTATTTTATTTATTTATGTCTTAGTCAATGAAAGATAATTGGATATTTTATTTATGACTATCACATTTAGATTCTCAGTTCATTTAATATTTAAGACTTCCGTTATTGTGTATTTACTCTAATTATGGTTGTGGATGTGTATGGTTTAAGCAAACGGACACAGCCTATTTGAGATCCTGGTTGAACCATTGGTTTATTAGCGGTTCATCACACCATTCTGAATAGTGCGGAATTGGGGTGTGACAATATGGATAGGGGTATAGAGCTTCGGATCACCAGTTGGGTGAAAGGGGTTCCTCTTTCTTTCAACTATCAAGAGTTGGCTGATCTCCTTCCCCCCGGGGGGGGGGACTATGCAGGGGTCCCCCGCTTAGTTTTCCTCATTGTTTTTGGGGAGGGGGAGGGGGGGAATTTTTTCATTCAAAAATAAACTTCGGGGGGGGGGGGGGGCTTTTTTTTTTCTGTGGGGTAATATATTTTTTGTTTGTTTGTTTTTTTTTCTTTTTTACTTAATTAGAAGAGGAAGGGGGGGGTGTGGGGGTATAAGGGGGCATTTTTATTGGGACTGGGTTTGGGGGGGGAGGGGGGGGGGGGAGAAGGGGGAAATAAAGGGAAGAGGGAGGGGGGGGGGGTTTTTTTTTTTCGTTTGTGGGAGGGGGGGAAGAGGGGGGGGGGGGGGGGGGGGGGGGGAGAGGGGGAAGGGGGGGGAAAAAGGGGGGGGGGGGGGAAACAAATCCTTCCCACAAATGTGTACCTTAAATTTGGCCTTTTCGGTTTTTTTTTTTTGTTTTTTTTTTGGGGCCCCCCCGCAGAAAAAAGGGGGGGGGCGAAGGGGGGGGAATTAGGAGGCAGGGGGGGGGGGGGGGGAGGGAGGGGAGGAGGAGAACGAGGGGGGGGGGGGTTGTGGGGGGGGGGGGGGGGGGGGGGGGTTTTTCCCCCAAGGGGCACGGGGGGGGGGGGGGCGGGGGGGGGGGGGGGGGGGGGGGGGGGGGGGGAGGAAAGGGGGGCCCCCCCCCCCCCCCCCAAACCCCAAAAACCCAAAATTTATATATATAAATAAAAAAATAAAATTTTTTTTTTTTTAAAATTTTTTTTTTTTTTTTTTTTTTTTTAAATATTAAAAGAAAAAAGGGGGGTTTTTATATAAATTTTAAAAAAATTAAAATTAATTAAAATATATAAGGGGGGGGGGGGAGGGGGGAGGGGGAAAGGGGGGGGAACAAAAACAAAAATTTCCCAGTCCCCAATTCTAGACTAATCAGAATAGTGTGATGAACCATCAATAAATCAATGGTTCAACTAGGATCTCCATTAGGTAGTACCCATCATATCAACCACACACACCTTCCATAGTAATAATCAGAGATAATAAACAAATAAGTGGAAGTCTTTATAATTAATGAACTGAGTATCTAACAGTGCTAAATAAATAGTTTATCCAGTTATCTCCAAGTAACTTAAGACATAAAATAAAATAATCAATTACATGTCCGTTAACCAAAATATAACTAAACTAATTAAAGACGCATTGATTGTACTAGCATGAAGGATCATGTGCATCTTAAAAAAGCTTTTACGTCCACAATTGTCATGTGTCCATATGTCAGCGCATTCACGTACTCTTCTACAGTAGGACCTGCATCACCAACTAAAAATATTTGACGTCGAAAGGGTGAGCACACATCATGGCTCAGTAAGGAAACAAAACAATATAACAAATATATGCATGCATTCAATTCATATCTTTGGTCTGGTTTTTAAGTTTGTAATATGCTATAGAAAGGATTAGCGGCCACCGCACCTTTATACACAAGTGTGTTAATCTTTCCAATGGATCAAACACCATTGCCGTCCTACATGCACCCACTATGAAATAGAGATAGAGCTAAAGTGTTTGGATCAAACACCGCCAACACTTCCCCTGATGCCCTACCCATACCAACACGTAAGCCCCTATTGGCGAGGGCTTGCAAACTAGGCTCACAACTAACCAATCCTAAATGTCATCCAGTATATCCAAGGTCTCATCCTAGCATCCCTCATTATGTCCATAAAGATAGAGCTACTCCTCGGCAGAGTCAGAGACCACAAGGTGCGAGACCACCTCCCCTGATGCCCTACGACGTAATAGTTCTGCTAAGGTAATGGCGATGCAATGATGTTAGTGGGCAAGACTTGAGTAGAGATAGAGCTAGAGTCTGGTGACTATGTCAGAGACTACCATGCCACGTCCTTCCCTTGATGCTCCACTTGCATCCAACACACTAACCACACATACATAATCACTTGCCTATTCCTAGCATCACTAATCTATATGGTAGCAAATAGACAAAAGTAAATATGCATGAGTAGTAATAACAGTAATATTGGATGACATGTGAGATGCACATTACAAGCATATAGGTATAGAATCAATCACAACATTGGACTAAAAAAAATAATGAGTTTATTTTTTTAAAAAATTTTAAAAAAAAAAAAGGGGTTATTACCCAATTTTTTTTTGTTTTTTTTCCTCCCCTATTAAAAAAAAAAAATTCCCTTCCAAAACTTTAAAAATTTTTTAAAAAAAAAAAAAACAAAAAAGTTTTTATAAATTTAAGTTAGGTTTTATTTTTTTTATTTTAAGGGTAAAAAAAAAAAAAAAAAAAAAAAAAGGGGGGGATTAAGGGGAACAGTGAGCACATATTTTGAAAACCACCCCTGATAAAGAAACCTACAACACCCCCCCCCCACTATATGCAATCATACCCTGCGACCGTATGTTTCCTGAATTCTTCCCGAATAGCTATGGTCACCCTATGGTCAATCTATGGTCGACCGTAGCTACGACCATATGCTTGTCTGATCCAGAAACCATTTCAATCTGAATTCTTCCTCTTGTCTCCTCAGTAGGGTCCTTCCTAATGATCATTCTAAGGTCCATTCTCTTAGTTTAATCAACTGATTACTCAAATCCATTCTCTATGGTCTCCCCTTTGAGATTTGCTCAAAAAATCCCATAGTTGATTCCTTAAATTGGGTTTGGTATTACAATTTACATTAGAAATTCCTACTCTTGATGTTCTAAGGCTTCAGAGACAAGTTCATACTTTACTTGTTGTAGGAAATCAGTAGAACTCATCTCTCAGCCTTCTCCTTCCCCTTCTTCTCTTCCTCTAGGGTTTGCTAATGTTCCAAAAGAGTAAAAAAGGGTTGAGAGATATCCTTTATATAGAGAAAAACTCTCCATATAGAGTTATCTAATAATAGGAAAGAAACCCTCCTCAATTTAGGAAAGTTTCTAAGTTCAGAGTCTGATTTGGGGTCTTACGATTGATGACCTACGGTCGCAGAACCCGTCAACCATAGGATCGAAAACATCGACCGTAGTATCGATGGTCTGTGATCTTTGTTTCTTACCATATGGTTGACCATACCTACCTAGGTATTCGACCGTACATAAACTTTTTATAGTGTTGGGTCGATTTTCATACCTGGTTTGTGATCCTACTTCACACGGTCGGTCCACTTGATCCAGAAATGATGGGAATACCTGGCACGATACGGTTAAACCGGGTTAACAGAGTGCGGGTCTTACAGCGGGACCTGCATTAATAACTAAAAATATTCGACGTCAAGAGGGTGAGCACACATCACGGCTCAGTGAGCAAACAAAACTATGCATAAACATATGTCACACCCCAATTCCATACTATTCAGAACGGTGTGTTGAACCATTAATTAACCTACGGTTCAACCAGGATCTCGAATAGGCTGTGTCCGTTTGCTTAAACCATACACATCCACAATAATAATCAGAGTAAATACACAATAGGGAAGTCTTTATACTAATGAACTGAGAGTCTAACAATTACAAAATAATAAATTATCTAATTATTCTCCATTGACTAAGACATAAAATAAAATATTTAATCAATTACATCGTCTGTATAAATTGAATAAAATTCTAATCGAAAATAAAAGAGTTGCATTCGCATGACGAATCATGTGACTCCACCATAACTTCAGTGTCCATCGCCGCTGCATGTCCATACATAGGAGCATTCATATAATCTTCCACGGTCATACCTGCATCACCAACTAAAAATATTCGAATTCAAAAAGGGTGAGCACACATCACGACTCAGTGAGTAAACAAACAATGAAATAAACATATGCATTCATTCAATTCATATCTTTGGTCTAGTTCATAAGTTTGCAATGTGCAATAGAAAGGTTCGGTGGCCACCTAGCCTCTATACACAGGGTGTGTAAGCCCACCCAATGGATCAAACACCATTGTCGTCCACATCCACCCCACCATGGAATAGAGATAGAGCTAAAGTGCTTAGGACCGCATCGCATCACACTTCCCCTGATGCTCTACCCATACCAAAACGTAAGCCCCTGTTGGCGAGGGCTTGCAAACTGGGTTTGCAACTAACCAATCCTAATGTCAAACAGTGTATCCAAGGCTTCACCCCAGCATCCCTCAATACATCCATAGAGATAGAGCTAAGGCCCCCCGGCAGAGTCAGAGACTACACGGTCCGAGACCACCTCCCTTGATGCCCTACGACGTAATAGTTATGCTAAGGTAATGACAATACGATGATGCTAGTGGACAAGACTTGAGTAGAGATAGGGCTAAAGTGCTTAGGACCACACCGCATCACACTTCCCCTGATGCCCTACTCGCATCAAGTACACTAACCACACACAAACATTCACATGCCTATTCCTGGCATCATCATCATCATCATGCTGTAAATAAACTGAATGAAATATGCATGAACAGTAATAACAGGAATAGTAGATGACATGTGATATGCACATTACAATCATACAATCATAGAATCATACATGGTATTGGACTCAATAAACGAAAATAGTTTATTATTAGCCAATTAGTTTAGGTCTTGTTCCCTCACCTTTGATTGAGTGTAGATCCTCGTTCAAGCTTTATGAATCACCTTTAAATCACTAGAAATGCCTAACAAGTCGATAGATTTTAATTAGAATTAATTCTAATAAATTTAGACTAGTTGAAATCGTAGGGTCGCAGGTAGTGGAGCACGTAGGGTCGGTTATCAATCGACCCTAGGGTGTAGGGTCGGACGTGGGGTCGGTTACCAATCGACCCTACGTGCGACCACACCCTCCCTGGGACTTCCCGAGGGTATGTGGTCAATCATGTGGTCTCGTAGGTCCATTCTAAGATTGTTCTATGGCTCATAACTATGATTTTTACACACTTTCCATTGCCTATGATGATTACTTTCATGGATTCCTTTGGAACTCATCCATGGATGGATGATTTGGGTTTCTAAATCCTAACTTCTTCATAATCCATTCTAGGCTCTTAATTTATGAAGGGACTTAGATTCATACTTGAAGTTGGCTGAGAATCAGAGGTCTCTCTGAACTTTTCCTCTTCCTTAATCTTTTCTTCAATTTTCCTTCTATTCTTCTTTTCCTTCTCTTTCTCTATTCTCACTTTCAATTAGGGTTTTAAAAGGAGTGAAAGAGGCTAAGGGACGTCTTATTTATAGAGGAAAAACCTCCAAAATAAGTCCCATTGAGTTTAGGAAAGAACCCCTTGGAATTAGGAAAGTTTCTTAATTTTCAGTTTCTGTCTATCATCGTAGGGTCGGACGTAGGGTCGCAGGATCCGTCGACTCTACGTTTCTCTAGTCATGCGACCCTACGACTAGAAAATCATTGGTTAGACTTCTGTTGAGGTGGGGTCGACCCTACCTGTTTAGGCATGCGACCCTACCCTCACATTTACTGTTTTTGGGTCATACCTGGTCTTTTGATTTTCTTCTCGCACTTGGTCCACTTGGCTCGACCATGATAGGTAGACCTGGTACAAGGTGGTAAGACCGGTTAGTTCGACACGGGTCTTACAACTCCCCCCTTCTTATTAAAAATTTCATCCTCAAAATTTATACATACCTTTCGAGTCGAAAAGGTGAGGATATTTCTTCCGCATAGCATTCTCTTCTTCCCATGTGATCTCTTCTATATCTCGACTCCTCCAGGTGACTTTAACATAGTATATGTCATGGTTAGGTAGACGTTGAACTTTTCAACTAGTGATTTCAGTTGGTGCTACTTCGAATGTTAAATCATCAGTTAGATTTGGTGGATCTGCTGTCAAAACATGCATTGGATCTCTGACGTACTTCTTTAATAAGGAGATATGAAATAAATCAAGCACACTTGACATAGATGGTGGTAGTGCTAACTGATAAGCCACTTTTCCACGTTTGGCTAAAATCTCATATGGCCCGACATATCTCAGACTTAGCTTCCCTTTCTGTCCTAATCGTTTTAAACCCCACATAGGTGATACTTTCAAGAATACCTTATCACCTACGACAAATTCAAGGTCTCTGCGTCGAGTATTTGCATACTGTTTCTGACGATTTTGAGCTGTTCTAACTCTTTCCTTGATAATGTCGACTACTCGACAAGTCTCTTCAACAAATTCTGGTCCAATGATGCTACGTTCCCCAACTTCATTCCAAAACAAAGGAGTTCGATACTTCCTCCCATATAGTGCTTCATAAGGTGACATCTGTATAGTAGCCTAATAGTTGTTGTTATAGGCGAACTCGATCAATGGTAGCTTCTCATCCCATGATCCTTTGAAATCAATTACAGGCTCGAAGCATGTCTTATAAAATCTGAATGGTATGCTCTGACTGTCCGTCTGTCTGAGGATGGAATGCAGTACAGAACTTCAACGTTGTACCCATAGCCTTTTGCAGTCCTTCCCAAAAATTTGAAGTAAAGCGTGGGTCTCTGTCGGACATAATGCTTTCAGGTACACCATGTAATCTGACAATGTTATCCACATATAGCTTAGCTAACCTCTCCAGGGTATACTGTGGTCGTATTGCTATAAAGCGAGCTGTCTTAGTCAGACGATCTACAATCACCCAGACCGCGTCAACTACTCGAGGAGTCAATGGTAACCCGGTGGCGAATTCCATAGTGATTCAGTCACATTTCCATGTTAGTTCTGGCAACGGCTGCAACAGTCCTACAAGTCTTTATCGTTCAGCCTTCACCCTCTGACAATTTAGGCATTGAGACACGAATTTAGCTACATCTTCTTTCATTCCTCTCCACCAATATAATCTCTTTAATTCATGATACATCTTTGTACTTCCAAGATGTACCGAATAGGTGGTGGTGTGAGTTTCCTTCATTAGTCGATGTCTAATGTCCACCTTTTCTATTTCAGGAACACATGCTCTTCCTTTGTACTTCAGTACCTTTTCATCGTCTAAGGTGAACTCAGGAATAGTCCTACCTTTTTCGATGTCTTCTTGTACCATTCTCAGATAAAGATCTGATTTAATAGCTGTTTTCACTTCATCAATTATATCAGGTACAATGTTCAACGTTGCAAACATATTTGAAAATCGATGAATAAACCCTTGGTTGGTTGATTCACCCAGTGCATCTATTAGAACTGCTCATTACCGTAATTGAACACTTTTCCTATAGTACACATTGCTGTAGTTGTGTTAACCTCTCCTTGAGATTTTATCATTGTTTTTCTGCTTAGCGCATCAGCAACAACATTAGCCTTTCCTGGATGATACTGGATATCACAATCATAATCCTTCAATAATTTCAGCGATCTTCTTTGTCTCATGTTCAACTCCTTCTGGTTAAAAAGATAAGTTAGACTCTTATGATCTGATTTAATCTAAAATTTCTCTCCGTACAAGTAATGTCTCCATATCTTTGCAGCATGTACTACTGCCGCTAATTCCAAGTCATGAGTGGGATAGTTTTTCTCATGTGTCTTGTCTTGAAGCATATGCAATTACTTGTTCTCCTTGCATAAGTACACATCCTAAACCCAAGCCTGACGCATCAGTATACAAGATAAATGGCTGTCCTGGAATAGGAATAGTCAAGATCGGAACAGATATCAATCTAGCCTTCAATGTTTGAAAACTCTTCTCATATTTATCAGTCCAAACAAACTTTTCACCCTTCTTAGTCAAACTGGTGAGAGGTACGGCAATTTTGGAATAGTCTTCTACGAATCGTCGATAATACCCAGCTAGACCTAGGAAACTTCTAATTTCTGCAACGCTCTTTGGTGCTTCCCACTTCACAATGGCTTAAATCTTGCTAAGATCCACTTTAATTCCCTCAGCGGATACAACACGGCCTAAGAAAGTGACCTCCTTTAACCAAAACTCACACTTTGTAAATTTGGCGTAAAGCTTCTCTTTCCTTAATCGCTGCAGAGCGGCTCTTAGATTCATGACATGAGTTTCCTTGTCCTTGGAGTAGACCAATATATCATTAATAAACACAATGATTGACGTATTCAACATATCATGGATTACTCGATTCATGAGTTCCATAAAGGTTGTGGGTGTGTTAGTCAATCCAAAAGTCATGACTAAAAATTCATAATGTCCATATCTAGTTCTGAATGCTGTCTTTGGAATATCACCATCCTTAATCTTCAGCTGATGGTATCCTGACCGAAGATCGATCTTGGAGAACACCTTGGCACCTTGCAACTGATCGAACAAGTCATCGATCCGAGGCAATGGATATCGATTCTTGATTGTCAGCTTATTGAGTTCCCGGTAGTCTATACACAGTCGAACACTACCGTCCTTCTTCTTTACAAATAATACTGGCGCTCCCCATGGTGATATGGTAGGTCTGATGTGACCCTTTTCCAGTAATTCCTGTAACTGTACTTTTAATTCCTTCAATTCAGTAGAAGCCATTCTATAAGGTGCTTTAGATACTAGTACGGCTTCGGGTATCAGGTCTATAACAAACTCTGTTGCTCGGTCGGGTGGTAGTCCTGGTAGTTCTTCAAGAAATACGTCTGAAAAGTCACGCACAACATCAATATCCTCCATTCGTGGTGCTTCCTTAGTGAGATTGACTACTGATACTAAATACCCAACTCCTCCTTTCTCGAGGCATTTCCTAGCCTTTAATGCAGAGAGGATGAGTTTTCGTTTACGGGGAAGTTTGGTTCCGTAAAACTAAACTCCACTCCTTCCTTGTCTTTAAATGTCAACTTCTTTTCTGCACATAATAGGGTTACAGAATGCCGAGCTAACCAGTCCATTCCCAAGATGATGTCAAAGTCTGCCATCTTATGTTGAATCAAGGTTGCATCCAAAGTCTTCTCGTCAATAAGAACTGGACATGGTCCATAACCCTTTTCTAATTCCACTTCTAATCCCATAGGCGATCGTACAAATAGTTTATAGTCTAAAGATTTGAGGGGTAGATTCAGCTTCTTTCCAAATGACACATATATAAAAGAATGAGTAGCTCCAGAATCAAAGAGTACTCTAGCGGGTATGCCATTAATAGGTACAATACCTGTGATTTATTTTAGTTTAGTCTACATGCTCACACAATGTAACACAAAATAAAACGTTCAGGTCATATCTGTGACCACATCAGGCGATGCGGCAGCATCCTCAGATGTAACAGCATAAACCCTTCCTTGCTGTAGTTGCTTCCTGGGCTTAGGACATTCTTTGGAATAATGTCCCACTTGATTGCAGTTATAGCATTTTACTCCTTCATTATTTTGCTTTTGTTGTGGTTGAGCTACTGGAGTAGTCTTGCCTGCAGCATTAAAGCCTTGTGTACGGAAGGGTTTGAATGTCCTTGTATTCCCTCCATTGTATGAATTTCCGTTTGGCCTTTTAATACCCCTATTTTGAGCAAGGTAGCTCTCCTTCTGGCTTGACTTTATTATTCGAGCAATCTATACTGCTTCATTGTAAACATTCTTTTCCAATCCCAGAACATGCTTACGGATGCTCCCCCTGAGTCCCATGATGAACCTTCAGGTCTTAGTATTTTCCTCTTGCATGCTTACGGGTGCAAAGAAAAACAGCTCCTCATAACGCTGTTGGTATGCGTCCATGGTCATTTGTCCCTGATATAAATTCAGGAACTCTCTCTCCATATAATCTCTAAAACTTCTAGGGAAATACTTCTCAAAGAATGCCTCTTTATATATAGCCCAGGTCAATTGGGCGTGCTTAGTTAACAGATAAGTCCGAGTGGACTTCCACCAGTGGTGTGCATCGCCTTTCAGCATAAAGGTTGCACACAATACTTTCTCCTCCTCATTTATCGTCATTATCATATAATTTCTTTCCATTTCATCAATCTAGTGTGCTGGCCACAAAGGATCTACTGGCTTACCATTATATTCTTTGGGCTTCTTCTTCAGAAAACGCTCGATCAGTCGGGAGTGGTCCAGCTGATACGGAGCATAGGCCCCATACATAGGTGGTTGATATTGGTAACTGCCTTGAGCTACCTCAGGATTCGGTACTTGGGCCTGCATGACTGTATTTGAGGTGCATGGGGTATCGTGTTACTTTCCCCCGGTACTATGCTGGCCTGCCCTATTGGCATAGGTGTTGTATGGGCAGCTGGAAAAGCCATCCCTATAGCAGCTTGCATATTGACTTGCACCTGCTGTATTTGTTGTAGCTGTTGTGCCAAGTTCATTACGGCTGTAGCCAAATCCATAGGTGGGGCTGGCAAGTTTGTAGGATTTGTCTAGCCACTAGCTACTGGTGGTGCCGTATTCAGATTCTCCTGTGCTTCAGGATTTACATGGTTGTCTTCCTCCACAGGTGGTGGTGGAATTGGGTTATGGCTTTGTCTGGTCACTCTTCGCCCAGCCATTTCCTGTTCTGATGGTGGTAGTGTCTGTAAACAATCATAGCACATGTGAGGCAATCAATATAAGTTGTTCTCAAGTCAAAAATCCAACTAATCATTATAAATTTCAAAATTTTCAGATCATTCTGACAGAATACTATATTTTCCATCGTAGGGTCGATGGTAGGGTTGGTCCTTATGCGACCCTAGGGTATGCGACCCCGATAAACACTGTTAACTTATCGAGAGCCTAGGGTCGATCGTGGGGTCGGTATATGTCTGACCCTAGGTCCAAACCATGGTTCTTTGTCAGATCACCGAGAGCCTAGGGTCGTAGGGTCGGTAATTGTCCGACCCTAGGTCCGACCCCTGGTTCTCTGTCAAATCACCGAGAAGCTAGGGTCGGTGGTAGGGTCTGACGTAGGGTCGCATATTTTGTTCGAATTGTGTGACCCTACGATCCAGAATCAGGTTTTTAAACTCGATTTTGGATTCATTTCCCATTATTTCTCCTTCCTTCCAACTCAACCCGGTTCCCTGAGTTGCTACAGTATCGACCCCTAGTGTTTGGTGATCATATCTTCCGTTCGCGACTATCGCTCCTTCTCTTCAGGTATGCTTTCTACTGTTTCACATTTTTAAAGCTTTCTAAACTAGGTTTTGGTCCATTTACATCGTTTTCTTCAAATTAAATTTTTTTCTAACCGTAAAAATTTAATTTTTACTGGGGGCTTTTGCTATTGGTCACCCAATGAACGAAAGCCCTAAAAAATATTCGAGTTTCATCGGTTGGTTATCGAGAAACTTGAAAATTTTCCATTTTTGACCTAATTTTTGAGATTCTTCGAATTTATTGAAATTTCTTCAAATTCGATCTTTCTAGATTAAATTTCCAACTGTATGAGCCTTGCAAGATGGTTTAGAACCTATGTAAGTCCTCCTGCCCAAGTGTTTGGGTGAAAAGTGAAGCTTTTGACCAATTTATGCCGTTATAATGCCAAAATTTTTGGGTTTTTCACCATTACTGATCTATTATTTGTTTTTCATTGTTTTGGCAGATAATATGGCTCGTACAAAGGTGCCTAGGGCTCATGACCCAGTTCGTTTCTGCTCCAACGAGGCAAAAGCTCAGTATGCTCGCTATGAGCATAAGAAAGTAGAGGGGGGTCGCTGTGTGGACTTGGCTAGTCTAGCCTTGTTCAACATGGAGGGGGCATTTGGTAACATGGGCTGGCTCCCTGTGATCACCTATGATTCTTGTACCCGTCCGAATTTGGTGAGACAATTCTATTGCAATATCCAGGTAGTGGGGGATCGCAATGACACAGAGAGGGGTAGGGAGCTCAGGGTCACGAGCTACGTCAAAGGGGTAGAGGTTTCCTTTGATTGCCAACCGTTGGCTGATCTTTTGGGCATATCAAATGACGACCCTTTGGTGTATTGTGATCCCAGGGAGCCCCAGTTCCTTTCTTTGGAGATGCGTGCTGAGATTGACAGTCAGCTTATCAGAGATGATCGCTGGGAGATGAAAGCGATCAACCTACGTCCAGAGCCTCGGGTGTACTGCAAGATCATACAGTACAACCTGATACCCCAGAGTGGACACTATAAGAGGATCTCCTAGTTGACCCAGTATGTCCTCTACTGCATTTGCACTAGGCAGCCTATCTGCCTACCTTACATTATCCTAAGGATGATGATCCGTGCTACGCTGCCTGGTCAGATAGGCAACCTGCCCTACGGACGTCTGATCACTACTCTGCTCACCCGCCTAGGCATTGATTTAATGGATGAAAGGATTCAAGAGAAGACCTTCTCATTGGTTCTGGACTGGAAGGCCATCTGTAGGATGGGTATGAGGGATGCTCAAGTTAGTGATGATAAGAGGAACGCTCTGGTGCGTCCTCGTACTCGGGTAGAGGTAGCAGATGCTTAGGTGGCAGCAGCAGTAGCAGCCGGAGCAGGGGTTCACGAGGGTGATGCTGAGGATGAGGATCGCATGTATATGGATGTAGATGCTATACCTCCTCCATCACCTCCACATTCTACTGGAGCTGGTCCATCTCGAGCTCCTTCACACATGGCTGGTACTTCACACCCATCATCTGATGATATGATGGGATTACTGTGTGAGATCAGAGAGGCTCAGTGCATGACAGACTTGAGAGTGGGAGAGCATCTAGATGCTCAGCGCACGATAGATAGGAGAGTGGGCGAGCTTCTGGATGCTCAGCATGCGTTTGATCAATGGATGGCCGAGTTGACAGCTAATCTCCAGACGACCCAGACTCAGGTAGCCTGGTTGACTAAAGTGTATGCTGAGGACTATGACAGAGATCGTGAGGCACCTTCTCCTCCATCACCTCCAGCTTCATGATGTATATTTTCTTTTTTATCTTTTTCTTTTTTACTACAGAGTAACTGTCCGAGTTGTGGACTGTACTCTGCTTTGGATATGTATAAACGTGCTTTTTATTTGATGTATATAAAACTTATTTCTCCTTTTTATACATGCATTATTCCCTTTCTTAATTTTTGTCTCAAACAACACAGGTGCTTACAGTGTGTTCTTATTAAAGCTTTTAAATTTTATCCTAACTCAGTTCATAAACTTTTGTGGAAATATACTGGTTTAATAGACAGGGCCTGACAGCTCTGATACCAAGTTGTCACACCCCAATTCTGTACTATTCAGAATGGTGTGATGAACCGCTAATTAACCAACGGTTCAACCAGGATCTCGAATAGACTGTGTCCGTTTGCTTAAACCATACATATCCACAATAATAATCAGAGTAAATACACAATAGCGGAAGTCTTTATACTAATGAACTGAGAGTCTAACAATTACAAAATAATAAATTATCCAATTATTCTCCATTGATTAAGACATAAAATAAAATATTTAATCAATTACATCGTCTGTATAAATTGAATAAAATTCTAATCGAAAACAAAAGAGTTGCACTTGCATGACAAATCATGCGACTCCACCATAACTTCAATGTCCATCGCCGCCGCATGTCCATACATAGGAGCATTCATATAGTCTTCAACCATGGTACCTGCATCATCAACTAAAAGCATTCGACGTCGAAAGGGTGAGCACACATAACGGTTCAGTGAGCGAACAAAACAATGCAACAAACATATGCATGCATTCAATTCATATCTTTGGTCTAGTTCATAAGTTTGCAATGTGCTATAGAAAGGTTCGGTGGCTGCCTCGCCTTTATACACAGGGTGTGTAAGCCCACCCAATGGATCAAACACCATTGTCATCCACATCCACCCCACAATGGAATAGAGATAGAGCTAAAGTGCTTAGGACCGCACCGCATCACACTTCCCCTGATGCTCTACCCATACCAACACGTAAGCCCCTGTTGGCGAGGGCTTGCAAACCGGGTTTGCAACTAACCAATCCTAATGTTAAACAATGTATCCAAGGCTTCACCCCAGCATCCCTCAATACGTCCATAGAGATAGAGCTAAGGCCCCCCGGCAGAGTCAGAGACTACATGGTCCGAGACCACCTCCCTTGATGCCCTACGACGTAATAGTTCTTCTAAGGTAATGGCAATACGACGATGTCAGTGGACAAGACTTGAGTAGAGATAGAGCTAAAGTGCTTAGGACCGCACCGCATCACACTTCCCCTGATGCCCCACTTGCATCAAGTACACTAACCACACACAAACATTCACATGCCTATTCCTAGCATCATCATCATCATCATGTTGTAAATAAACTGAATTAAATATGCATGAACAGTAATAACAGGAATATAGATGACATGTGATATGCACATTACAATCATACAATCATAAAATCATACATGGTATTAGACTTAATAAACGAAAACAGTTTATTATTAGCTAATTAGTTTAGGTCTTGTTCTCTCACCTTTGATTGAGTGTAGATCCTCGTTTAAGCTTTATGAATCACCTTTAAATCACTAGAAAGGCCTAACAAGTCGATAGATTTTAATTAGAATTAATTCCAACAAATTTAGACTAGCTGAAATCGTAGGGTCGCAGGTAGGGCAGCACCTAGGGTCGGTTATCAATCGACCCTAGGGTGTAGGGTTGGACGTGGGGTTGGTTACCAATTGACCCTACGTGTGACCACACCCTCCCTGGGACTTTCTGAGGGTATGTGGTCGATCCAGTGGTCTCGTATGTCCATTCTAAGATTGTTCTATGGCTCATAACTATGATTTTTATATACTTTTCATTGCCTATGATGATTACTTCCATGGATTCCTTTGAAACTCATCCATGGACGGATGATTTGGGTTTCTAAATCCTAACTTCTTCATAATCCATTCTTGGCTCTTAATTTATGAAGGGACTTAGATTCATACCTGAAGTTGGCTGAGATTCAGAGGTTTCTCTGAACTTCCTCCTCTTCCTTAGTTTTTTCTTCAATTTTCCTTCTCTTCTTCTTTTCCTTCTCTTTCTCTTTTCTCACTTTCAATTAGGGTTCTAAAAGGAGTGAAAGAGGCTAAGGGACGTCCTATTTATAGAGGAAAATCCTCCAAAATAAGCCCCATTGAGTTTAGGAAAGAACCCCTTGGAATTATGAAAGTTTCTTAATTTACGGTTTCTGTCTGTCATCGTAGGGTCGGACGTAGGGTCACAGGATCCGTCGACCCTATGTTTCTCTAGTCATGCGACCCTATGACTAGAAAATCTTAGGTTCGACTTCTGTTGAGGTGGGGTCGACCCTTCCTGTTTTGGCATGCGATCCTACCCTCACATTTACTATTTTTGGGTTAGACTCATACCTGGTCTTGTGATTTTCTTCACGCACTTGGTCCACTTGGCTCGACCATGATAGGTAGACCTGGTACAAGGTGGTAAGATCGGTTAGTTCGACACGGGTCTTACAACATATGCATGCATTAACTTCATATATGGTCTGGTTTTATGTTTACAATTATGCTATAGAAAGGTTTGGCAGCCATCGCACCTCTATGCACGGGTGTGTAAGCCCACCCAATGGATCAAACACCATTATCGTCTACATCCACCCCATCATGGAATAGAGATAGAGCTAAAGTATTCAGATCACACACCGCCAACACTTCCCTTGATGTCCTACCCATACCAACACGTAAGCCCCTGTTGGTGAGGACTTACAAACTGGGCTCTCAACTAACCAATCCTAATGCCATCCAATGTATCCAAGGCCTCACCCCAACATCCCTCAATATGTCTATAGAGATAGAGCTAAGGCCCCCCGACAGAGTCAAAGACCACATGGTCTAAGACCACCTCCCCTGATGCCCTATGACGTAATAGTTTTGCTAATGTAATGGCGATACGACGATGTCAGTGGACAAGACTTAAGTAGAGATAGAGCTAGAGTCTAGTGATCAGACTGAACCATAATGCCACATCCTCCCCCTGGTGCTCCACTCACATCCAATACACTAACCACATACATAATCACATGCCTATTCCTAGTATCATCATCTCATGTTATATTTGGATCAAAATAAATATGCCTGAGTAGAAATAGCAGTAATATTAGATGACATATGAGATGCACATTACAAGCATACAAGCATAGAATCATTCATTGCATTAGACAAATAAGATAAAGCAATTTGTTATTATCCAATTAGTTTAGGTCTTGTTCCCTTACCTTGTAATGATATTCGTTCTTCTCCAAAGCTTTGGAAGTCACTTGAATATATTGGGAACCTAAACAATTAAGGTATTTAAGTTAGGGTTCTAGTTCACCAAGTTACAGTACTTGGAAACCTAATCTGGAGTCAAATAGACCTCCTGAGACTATGTGGTCGCAAGTATGGCTGCACCTGTGGTCTCAGTATTTACGACCACAAGGCATGTGGTCGATACATTTAGGTGCATATCATGCGACCACACATGTGACCATACCTTCTCTGGGATCTTCCCGAGAGCGTGTGGTCCATCATGCGACCACTGTGTGGTCGACCATAACTGTGATCACACGAAGTTTGATAGATTATTATCCTCAATCCACTTCCTTCATGAATCAATTCCTTGGTTTATCATTAGGGTCCTTCCTATGATCGATCTATGGCCTTAAATTCATAATTTCTTTGCAAAGTTACTCACCCTAACTTACTCTTCATGGATCTCCCTTGTGTTTAACCCATGGGGTCTTATGGTTGATATTCCCCTTAAATTCCATATCTATACCTATAATGGGAAGCCTATACTATGAAATCTATTTCTACAGAGATGACTTCTTTACCTTGGCCTTCTGTAACAAGCTAAGTCCTTCCTTCCTCTCAGCTTGCCTCCTTAGATCTCTTTCTCTCTTTGGTTTAGATTTACAATTTGGGTTTTAAAAGAGTAAAAAAGGCTAAGGGACATTCCTTATATAGAGGAAAAACCTCCATATAGGGTTCTCCCTCAATTAGGAAAAAGGTCCTAAAGATTAGGAAAGTTTCCAAAATTTAGAGTCAGTCATATCATCGTGCCATCACACGTATGGTTACAGAATCCATCGACCACACATCCCAAATATGTGACCACACATTGAATTATTAAGTGGTTTCACTTTCGTAAGGGTGGTCGACCATACCAGCTTAGGTTTGCAATCACACACTCTAAATTAACTGGTTTTAGGTCGATTTAAATACCTAGCCTTATTTTTTCACGCACTTGGTCTACTAGATCCGACCATGATAGGAAGACCTGGCATGACATGGTAGGAGTGTGGGTCTTACAACTCCTTCCTTATATAAATTTTATCCTCGAAATTTTCCCATACCTTCTGTGTTGAAAATGTGTGGATATTGCTTCCGCACAGCATTCTCTTCTTCCCATGTAATTTCTTCTACATCTTGGCTTCTCCAAGTAACTTTAACATAATAAATATCATGATTGCGAAGACGTTAAACCTTTCGACTAGTGATTAGAAAATGTACTACTTCGAAAGTCAGACCTTCAGTCAAATCCGATGGATCCACCGTTAGGACGTGCATTGGATCTCAGATGTACTTCTTCAATAATGAGATATGAAATACGTCATGCACACTCGACATAGAAAGGGGTAGTACTAACTGAAATGCCACCTTCTCACATCTAGCTAGAACCTCATACTGCCCGATGTACCTCAGACATAGTTTTCCTTTCTGTCTAAACCGTTTCAAGCCACACATAAGTGATATCTTTAAGAATACCTTGTCACCCACGATGAACTCAAGGTCATGACATCGGTTATCTGCATACTATTTCTGACGATTCTAAGCTGTCCTGACTCTTTCCTTGATTATGTCGACTACTTTATAGGTTTTTTCGACAAACTCAAATCCAATAATTCTTCGTTCCATGATTTCATTCCAAAACAACGGTGTTCGACACTTTATACCATACAATGCTTCATAAGGTGACATCTGTATAGTAGCTTGATAGCTGTTGTTATAAGCAAACTCGATCAATGATAACTTTTCATCCCATGATCCTTTGAAATCAATTACATAAGCTCGAAGCATGTCTTCTAAAATCTGAATGGTGTGCTCCAACTGTCTATCGGTCTGGGGATGAAATGCAGTACTGAACTTCAATGTTCTACCCATAGCCTTTTGCAATCCTTTCCAAAACTTTGAGGTAAAGCGTGGGTCTCTATCAGACACGATGCTTTCAGGTACTCCATGTAATCTAACAATATTATCCACATATAACTTAGCTAGCCACTCCAGGGTATACTAAGGTCGTATAGCAATGAAACAAGCTTTCTTGGTAAGTCGATCCATAATTACCCAAACTATGTCTATAGATTTGGGAGTCAACGGTAACCCAGTGACGAAGTCCATTTAATGCAGTCTCATTTCCAGGCTGGTTCTAGTAGCGGTTGTAATAAGCCTGTCTTTCCACCTTCACTTGTTGACAATTTAGGCATTGAGACACATATCAAGCTACATCCATTTTGCTTCCCCTCCACCAATATAGTTTCTTTAAATCATGATACATTTTCATACTTCTAGGGTGTATTGAATAGGAAGTAGAATGAGCTTTTTTCATTAATCTGTTTCTGATATCTAAATCCTCACTTTCAGGTACGCACACTCTTTCTTTGTACCTTAACGTCTTTTAAGAATCCAAAGTGAAATCAGGAATGGTTCTCCCCTTCTTTAGATCCTCCTGTACTGTCCGCAGATAGGGGTCAGATTGGATTGCTGTTTTTACTTCGTCGATTAGATCAGGATCAATCTTCAATGTAGAGAATATATTTGAAAACTTATGATTCAATCCTAGGTTGGTCGAACTGCCCGGTCTATTGACAATGAATTACTTATTTCCCATATTAAGTACTCTTACCGCAACATACACGGCAGCATTTATACTAGCTTCCTCCTCAGGCTTTGTTATCGCTTTTTGGCTTAGTGAATCAGCAACTACATTAGTCTTCCCTGGATGATACTGGATGTCGCAATCATAATCCTTTAGCAACTTCAACCATCTTCTCTGCCTCATGTTCAATTCCTTCTGATTAAAGAGATAGGTGAGACTCTTAAGATTTGATTTAATATAAAATTTTTCTCCATACAAGTAATGTCTCCATATCTTGACGGCATGTACCACCGCTACTAACTCTAAGTCATGAGTAGGGTAATTCTTCTCGTGTGCCTTCAGTTGTCTTGAAGCGTACACAATTACTTGCTCTCTTTGCATAAGAACACATCCCAAACCTAACCTAGAAGCATCGGTATACAAGATAAATGGTTCTCTTGATACCAGAAAGGTCAAGATGGGAGCTAATATTAGTTTTTCCTTTAGTGATTGAAATTTACACTTATCGATCTAAACAAACTTTTTTCCTTTTTTCATCAAACTGGTAAGAGGTACGATGATTCTGGAGTAGCCTTCCATGAACAATCGATAATACCCAGGTAAACCCAAGAAACTTTTGAGTTCTGCAACACTCTTAGGTGCTTTCCATTTTACAATAGCTTCAATCTTGCTAGGATCTACTTTGATTCCTTCTGTGGTTACTAAATGACCTAAAAATTATACTACTTTCAACTAGAACTCATATTTTTTGAATTTGGCATAAAGCTTTTCTTTTCTCAATCATTGTAAGGCTGCTCTAAGATCTGTCACATGAGTCGCCTCATCCTTGGAATATATCAATAAGTCATTTATGAAAATGATGACCGAGGTGTCCAACATGTCGTGAAACACTCGATTCATGACTTTCATAAAATATGTAAGTGCATTTGTTAGTCCAAAAGACATCATTAGAAACTCATAATGTTCGTATCAGGTTCTGAATATTGTCTTTGGAATGTCACCGTCCTTGATCATCAACTGATGATACCCTGATTGGAAATCAATCTTGGAAAACACCTTCACTCCTTGCAACTGATTAGATAAATCATCACTCTAAGGTACGGGATATCTGTTACACCCCAATTCTGATCCAACCAGAATGGTGTGAGTGAACCGTCATCGAACCAACGGTTCACACCAGGATCTCGAATAGGCCGTGTCCACTCATACAAACCACTACACATAACCACAATCAGAATATAAATAATACAGCGGAAGTCTTTAAAATAGAATGAACTGAGTATCTATTGATAAATTAAATAAGTATCCAATTATTCAAATCCAAACATAAAATAAATATCTTTTACATCTCTTTAATATCAAACGAAAATAACTGAAACGAATAAACAAAATCCGATCACAGGTACACGCAGAAAGGGCACTCGCATGAAGCGTCATGCTCGTCCTCTCCTGCCTGTACGCCCAACGCAGCAACACCACCATACGCCGGAGCGTTCATATAGTCATCCACTGTGTAACCTGCATCAACATCTAAACAATGTATATACAAAGGGTGAGCTCACAACTTAGCTCAGTAAGACAATCAGACAGTTTTACAATATTATGCATGAGTAACAATCATTTTATGCTGTGGTCTGGTTTTAAGTTTGTAATGTGCTATAGAAAGGTTTGGTGGCCCCCGCACCTCTATACACGAGTGTGTGGCACCTCATGGATCACACCCCCATTGGCCCACATGCACCCATCATGAAATAGAGATAGAGCTAAGATACCCCCGTACCTCCCCTGATGCTCTACCCATACCAGTACCTAAGCCCCTACTGGCCGGGGCTCACAAACTGGGCTCGCAACTAACCAATTATATATGTCATCAATGTATGCTCTATCCCAGTACAGCAGTCTACTGCATAGAGATAGAGCTAAGGCAATCCCACACCTCCCCTGATGCTCTATCCACAACTAACCCACTAGGATAGAAACAATACGCAGGTAGATCCTATCCCAACATAACTCCCAACGACATAGAGATAGAGCTAAAGCATCGTGGACAAGCCAGCGTCGACCTCGGAGACCACAATGCCACATAACCATGGCCAGGCCAGCATCAACATCGGAGACCACCGTACCACGACCTTCCCCCGATGCCCCACCCGTACCAAGCATGTTAAGATAGAATACTACAAAAGGTGCTAGTGTGAGGAGCGATCCCAGACCCATGCCTCACTCCACACACTAGCGAAAACAATCACATGCTTAAAAATCACATCCTATCAATGCATGAACAGTAATAATAACTAAAATTAAAAGATGGCATGTGAATATGCACAAACATCACATCATATATAATCAGGTGATTAACAACGACTTACTGTCCATTAATTATTAGGTTTAGGTCAGATTCCCTTACATGACGCTCGTTTGTTAGCTTGCTCCATGTCGCAAGATCCAAACGGAAAGTCACAAAGTCCTACAATATTATTAAGGTTTCATTAGAATATTTTTCTTAGGGTTTCGTGTTGGTCGGAAACCAACAAAGTTATAAAATACCCTCACAGAGCTGACCGGTGGCATGTACCGGTCGCAGCTCTGTGGGGAAGACTGGTGACCGGTATGGTTAGCCGGTCCCCATAGACCAGCCTCCTGAAAGATACCGGTGGTAACATACCGGCCGCACTGTGTGCAACCGGTATAGTCGACCGGTATGTCTCCAGAAGACCATACATGGGTTTTTTGACTGCCGTCGATCATCCTCCATGGATTTCCAAGGTTTCTCTATCCATTCTAAGTCTAAGCTTTGAGTTAGAGTTATCCCCAACTCATTCGAGTTTAGTTTCGATGAATATCATCTCGGAACTCGAATCAAGGGTTTGACGGCAACTTAGGGTTTAATATCCAATTTAGGGTTTTAGATCAATACCTACTTTGCATGGTATTGATCCACCCACACAACTATCCTAGAGTCAAAGGGTAAGAAGAATGATTAAAACACTTACCGTTGACTGGCGTAAAGTGAGCGTCGTCGAACGACAATAGCGGCACCTTCTTCTTCTTCCTACCTCCTTCTCCTTTCCAACCTCTTTCTCTTCTCTAGGGTTTGTGAGAGACAATGGAAAGGATTTGAAGAGGTTTAAGGGTGTATTTATAGGCTAGAATTAGGGTTTAGTAATCCTATTAGGATTAGGAAAGTCTTAGGATTCAAAATCAGGAAAGTGGGACCCTCAGAAGTCAATTTCTGGATCTCCGCACTCAGCTGCGCAGAGCTGACCGATCGACCGGTACCAAGACCGGTACCATCGACCGGTCAACATAAAATGATGATTATTTCACCGTCTTTGATCCAATTTCGTACCTATTTGTCATCTGCTCTTCCTGTCTGGCCCGGCGATGATCCGAAGACCTGCTACGACACAAAACCAACGTTTAGACCGGTTTACGGAGTGCGGGTCTTTCAACTCCCCCACCCTTAAAAGAAATTTCATCCCAAAATATACATGTAGGTTTCACAACTCCCCCACCCTTAAAAGATTTGGCCCCAAAATTTGAACGTACCTTGATCATCGAAAAGGTTAGGGTACTCCTTCCTCATCGCGCTCTCCTCTTCCCAAGTAATTTCGTCCACATTTTGGCTTCTCCAATGCACCTTCACATAATGGATATCCTTGGTTCGAAGTTGCTGTACCATTCGACTTGAGAGAATCACAGGCACCACTTCGAATGTTAAGTCTTTAGTCAAGTCTGGGGGATCAGCGGTCAAGATGTGCGATGGATCTCTGACATACTTCTTCAGTAATGATACATGGAACACGTTATGAACGCTTGACATAGATGGTGGTAGAGCCAATTGATATGCTACATTACCACGTCGGGTCAATATCTCATATGGTCCCACATACCTGGGGCATAGCCTCCCCTTCTTACCAAACCGTTTCAGACCTCGCATCGGTGACACCTTCAAGAATACTTTGTCACCCACTGCAAACTCCAGATCTTGACGTCGATTATCCGCATAGAGCTTCTGTCGAACCTGAGCTGTCTTTACTCTCTCCTTGATCTGATCAATCACTCGGCAAGTTTCTTCAACAAACTCCGGTCCTACAATTCTTCTTTCTCCCACCTCATTCCATAACAGAGGTGTACGACACTTCTTCCCATAGAGTGCTTCATATGGGGCCATCTGAATTGTAGCCTGATAACTGTTGTTATAAGCAAACTCGATAAGTGATAGTTTCACATCCCAAGCTCCCTTGAAATCTATTGCACAAGCTCGGAGCATATCTTCTAAAATTTGAATAGTTCTCTCTGACTGTCCATCCGTCTGAGGGTGAAAAGCTATACTGAACTTCAACTTTGTTCCCATAGCTTTCTGTAATCCTTCCCAGAACTTTGATGTAAAACGGGGATCTCTGTCAGATACTATACTCTCTGGAATGCCATAAAGTTTGACTATATTATCCATAAATAACTTGGCCAATTTCTCCATGGTATACTGAGGTCTGACCGCAATAAATTGAGCTGTCTTGGTGAGTCGATCGACTATAACCCAAACTGCATCCACTGACCTCGGTGTCAAAGGTAGGCCAGTGACGAAATTCATGGTGAAGCAATCCCACTTCCATGCAGGTTCTGGTAATGGCTGTAGTAAACCTGCGGGTCTCTGCCTTTCTGCTTTAACTTGTTGACAATTCAGACACTGGAACACGAAACGAGCTATATCTGCTTTCTTACCCCTCCACCAATATAGTCTTCTTAAATCATGATACATTTTGGTACTTTCTGGATGTACCGAATATGGAGTGTAATGAGCTTCAGTCATAACTCGATCTCTAATATTGCAGTCTTCACTCTCATGTATACTTAACCATCCACGATACCTGAGTACCTTATCTGAATCCAAGGTAAAGTTAGTATTGCTCGTACCCTTCTCTAAGTCTTCTTGCACTGTCTTGAGATGTGGATCCTGTAGGATTGCTACCTTAACTTCACCAACTAGATCCGGTGAGATCTTCAAAGCTGCGAACATCATGGTGAACTTATGAATTAAGCCTTGCTCGACTGGATCTTCTGCAGTCTCAATTATATACTCTTCATCGCCTTCAATTGAACTTGAGGCTGCGGCACATAATGCAGCATTTGTACTTGGTCCTGCCTCAGGTTTCGATGCCCACTTTCTGCTTAAGGCGTCAGCCACAACATTTGCTTTACCCGGATGGTACTGGATGTCACAATCATAATCTTTTAATAACTCCAGCCATCTCCTCTGTCTCATATTCAGATCCTTCTGAGTGAAAAGATAAGATAAGCTCTTGTGATCTGACTTGATCTGAAACTTCTCACCGTACAAATAGTGTCTCCAAGTCTTGATTGCATGAATAACCGCTGCTAGTTCCAAATCATGCGTAGGATAGTTCTTCTCATGCTCCTTTAACTGTCTTGATGCGTAAGCAATCACCTGTTCTCCTTGCATTAATACACACCCAATACCCAACCCTGAAGCATCCGTATATAAAGTAAACGGTACGCTTGGTTCTGGGATGGTCAAGATAGGTGCAGAGACTAGTCTTGACTTCAAAGTCTGAAAGCACTTCTCACACTCATCTGTCCATATGAATTTCTCTCCCTTCTTGGTCAATCTGGTGAGTGGAACAGCGATCCTGGAGTAATCTTCCACGAATCTTCTATAATAACCAGCCAACCCAAGGAAACTACGAATCTCCGTAATAGATTTTGGTGCTTCCCATCCTACTATAGCAGCTATCTTACTTGGATCAACCTTGATACCGTCTTCAGATACTACATGGCCCAAGAAAGCCACTTCCTTCAGCCAAAAGTCGCATTTCTTGAACTTAGCATAAAGCTTTTCTTGTCTCAGCCGTTGTAGGGCTGCCCTTAGATTTGTTGTATGAGTCTCCATGTCCTTAGAGTAGATCAATATGTCATCAATGAATACGATGATCGAAGTGTCCAACATATCATGAAACACTCGGTTCATCAGTTCCATGAACGACGCTGGAGCATTGATCAACCCGAAAGACATAACTAGAAACTCATAATGCCCATACCTCGTCCTGAAAGCAGTCTTCGAAATATCTCCGGCCTTGATCTTTAGTTGGTGATACCCCGATCGGAGATCAATCTTCGAGAAAACCTTTGCACCCTGTAATTGATCGAACAGATCATCGATTCTAGGCAAAGGATACCGATTCTTGATAGTCAACTTGTTCAGCTCACGATAGTCAATGCACAGCCTTACACTTCCGTCTTTCCTCTTGACGAATAATACCGGTGCTCCCCAAGGCGATATGCTAGGTTGTATGAATCCCTTATCTAACAATTCTTGTAATTGGGTCTTCAACTCCTTTAACTCGGTAGGGGCCATCCTGTATGGTGCTTTGGACACCGGCGCCAAACCTGGCATAAGGTCTATCACGAACTCTGTAGCCTTGTCCGATGGTAGACATGGAAGCTCCTCTTGAAATACATCTGGGAACTCTCGAACCACATCTATATCTTCCGTCTTTGGCACCTCAGCAGTGATGTCGACTACAGATACTAGATAACCCACTCCCCCTTTCTCTAAGCATCGCTTGGCTTTGAGGGCGGAGAGGGTTAGCTTCCGCTTCCTAGATAGCCTGATCCCAGTGAAGCTATACTCCTTTCCCTTTTTGTCTGTAAGCACAAGCTTCCTTTCACCACATAATAGGATAGCTGAATGGTAGCCTAGCCAATCCATTCCCAAGATGACATCAAAGTTTGCCATCTCGAGTAGCACCAGACTTGCTTCTAAGTCTCGGTCCTCATTACATACAGTACATGGTCCATAATATTCAGTCAAAGCCACTTCGACTCCTAGTGGGGAGCGAACTATCAAGATTGGGTTTAAGTGCTTGATTGGTAACTCCATTCACTTTCCAAAGGAAATAGAAACAAAGGAGTGCGTGGCCCTAGAGTCAAATAGTACTCTGACAGGTATACCAGCTACATTTACGATTCCTAGAATTTTCCATTATCCCTTAGTTCTACATGCGCATACACACAATGAAAATAGTAAACCAAATAGTAAGGGATAGAATCATACCAGTGACCACATCAGGTGATGCAGCTGCCTCTTCAGTGGTGACCGCATAAACTTTTCCTTGCTGGGGAGGTTGCTTCCTAGGTAGAGTGCAGGTCCTTGCAATGTGGCACAGGTGGTGCCTTCTTGTTTCTAACAGGTACTGTAGCGGTCTGAGCCCTGTATGGGCGGCAGGGCCTATTGTTACCGCCACCCGAACTGTCAATAGCGGGTCTCTTCACTCCCCTATTCTGGGCGAAGAAGCTGTCCCTCTGACTGGACTCTATCACCCTCGCAACCTGCACAGCCTCATTATATATTTTCTTGTCCAGACCCAATTGTGCTCTCTGATGCTTCCACGTAGTCCCATGGTGAACCTACGTGTCTTGGTCTCTTCCTCTTGCATACTTGCCGGTGCGAAGAAAAATAACTCTTCGTACCTCTGCTGGTAAGCATCCACAGTCGATTAAGACTGTTGCAAATTAAGGAACCCTTCTCCATCTGATCTCTAAAGCTCTTTGGAAAATACTTATCGAAGAAGGCAACCTTGAACACTTCCCAATCCACCTGCGTATGTTTTGTCTCCAGATATGCCCGTGTAGAATTCCACCAAGCATTTGCGTCTTCTTTCAGCATATGAGTGGCAAATAAGACCTTTTCCTCCTCTGTACAGGTCATCAGTCGAAAGTTTTTCTCCATCTTTGCAACCCACTGTGCTGGCCACAATGGTTTCCCTGTCTTACCGGTGAATGATGAAGGCTTCAACTTCAGGAATCTCTCCACCGCTCTGCTCAGATCATGCTGTCCCTGAGTGTTCATTCCGTACCATGGTGGTGGATACGGATAGGCTCCCGGGTACGCAAAAGGCGAGGAAACTGGTGCGGTGGTGGTACATTCTGTGCTTGGCCCATCGGCCTTGGGCTACCCTGCATCGACTGTGAAGTATTTTTCTCTCCAAACTCAGGCGTACCTCCAGTGGGAACAGAACCCGGTGGCCTGAACATCTTCAGTATCTCGCTCAGGAATTCTTTCTGCTGAGCTTGCATCTGATAAACCAAGTTGGTAATAATGGTCTCCGAATTCTTGTGAGGTGGGCCAGGTAAATTTGTCATTACCTCTAGAACATGTTCTTCCTCAACTTCCGGGCTTGGCTCTCTAACATGGCCTTGTTCAACCTGTTCTTCTTCTTCCTCGAGGCGCATCCAAGCCTAGTGACGCTTCCGACCCCTACGACCATTTCCGCCCACTATCTCAGACTATTCTGTTTGAATCTGAGAAGAAGACATAACGCATGAGAATGAAGCAATAGTGGTGTTAGTCTTGAACAATATAAGGCGAAACAGTCACAAAAAGGAGTAATAAATCTATAAAATTTTTAAAATTTTTTGAGATTTTTCTGGCTCTTCAGGTGTTGACCGGTCGCAACATACCGGTCGACACTCTGTAGACAGAGCTGCGACCAGTATAGTCGACCGGTCAGAATGAAAATTCTGACTGAGACATAGCGGTCGCAGTCCCTTTGGGGTGCCGGTCAACCGGTATGTTGACCGGTATGCCCAGAAAGGGGTTTAAAATCGCAAAAAGTGAGAAATTTTCTCACTTTTCTTTATCTTTTCTCTCCAGTGGCGATTCCTCTCTGCCATTCCGAGTTGCTACAGTCTGGCCGGTGACCTTAGAAGCCGATTCCTTTCGTTCAAAGCTTAGAACATCGTCTCCAGGTAGGTCTCTTCCCTCTCACTCATGTTTTCACAAAATTTTCATATCGTCTATAAGTAGAATTTTAGGTTTTTCATCGATTGAGAGATTCTAACCGTAGGAACTCTTTTCCTTCGGCTTAGAAAGGGTTTAGGACCCCTAAGAGCAAAAGCCCTCAACCTATTTGGACTTCCACCGAAAGGTTCGATAAAAAATTGAATTTTTTACTTTTTGACCTAGGTTTTCTTAAAATTTTCAAATTTTTCTTAATTTTCTCAAATTCTTGAAATTTCTTGTGGTATTTGTCTGTGATTGACTTGTGGAAGAGTGTGGGGGTTACGTAAGTCCTCCTCCCCATGTTTGTGGGTGAGTTTGAGGCTTTTTCTCAATTTACTGTCGTTATGCTGCCGAAATTTTGAAAATTTTCTAACATTTTCTTCTTGTTCCCCTTTGTTTTGCAGTTAAAAAAATGGCTCCCCGACGTGCTCTTGGGAAATATCCTCATGGCTCGAGCACACATGCTCCCCAACTACCAGTTCCCCAATTTGATGAGCACTGGTTTCGTTCTATGGAAGCACAGGCTCGATTCCCGTGGTTTGATAACAAGAACATAGAATCTGGGGGCCGGGTTAACTTGGATCAGCTGGAGAGGTTCGATGTGCGAGCCACTTTCGACGCGCTTGGGTGGGTACCGGTAATATTCTACACTGATACCACCCGTCCCAATCTGGTTAAGCATTTATATGCTAACCTGGAGCTGCATGGGGATGTTAACGATCCCAACCAGGGTAGGGACTTGCGCATCACCAGCTATGTCAGGGGTGTACCTATCTCATTCAACACCCACCAGCTGGCCGACCTTCTAGGGGTTCCTAATGATGGAGATCTAGTGTATTGCCCTCCCAAAGCAAAGGGCTATCTGACTGAGGATCTACGTCGAGAGATAGTAGACTAGATACTAAACCCTGGAGCTCCTATGAAGGCGGCTAGCTTGAGACCTGCACCTCGGGTATATGGTCGCATCATTCAGCACAACATCGTACCCCAAAGCGGCCATTATAGTGAGTTATCCCAGCTCACTCAGTACATTACTTACAGCGTCTGCACTGACCGGGAGTGGGTCTATCTCCCTTACCTCATCATCAAGACCATGCATCAGGCGACCCTGGCCGATCAGGCCAGTAACCTTCCCTACGGTCATCTCATTACCTTCCTACTACGTCGCCTGGGTGTGAACATGGGAGGCGAGGTGACGGTTGGGGACACTATGACCTCCGACATTGATTGGGAGGCTATTCAGAGGATGCAGATGGTCGATCTTCCCATTAGCGATGACTAGTTGGAGGCTCGCTGTAAGACCCGCACTCCGTAAACCCGGTCTAAACCTTGGTTTTGTGTTGTAGCAGGTCTTCCGATCATCACCGGGCCAGACGGGACGAGCGGATGACAAACAGGTACGAAATCGGATCAAAGACGGTCAAATAATCATCATTTTATGTTGACCGGTCGATGATACCGGTCTTGGTACCGGTCGACCGATCAGCTCTGTGCAGCTGAGTGCGGAGATCCTGGAATTGACTTCTGAGGGTCCCACTTTCCTGATTTCGAATCCTAAGACTTTCCTAATCCTAATAGGGTTACTAAACCCTAATTCTAGCCTATAAATACACCTTAAACCTCCTCAAATCCTTTCCATTATCTCTCACAAACTCTAGAGAAGAGAAGGAGGTTGGAAAGGAGAATGAGCTAGGAAGAAGAAGAAGGTGCCGCCATTACCGTTCGACGACGCTCACGTTACGCCCGTCAACGGTAAGTGTTTTAATCATTCTTCGTGGTACGGTGGCCTCCGATGTTGATGCTGGCCTGGCCATGGTTATGTGGCATTGTGGTCTCCGAGGTCGACGCTGGCTTGTCCACGATGCTTTAGCTCTATCTCTATGCCGTAGGGAGTTATGTTGGGATAGGGTCTACCTGCGTTATGTATCTATCCTAGTGGGTTAGTTGCGGATAGGGCATCAGGGGAGGTGTGGGAATGCCTTTGCTCTATCTCTATGCCGTAGACGGCTGTCTTGGGATAGAGCATACATTGATGACATATAGGATTGGTTAGTTGCGAGCCCGGTTTGCGAGCCCGGCCGTAGGGGCTTAGGTACTGGTATGGGTAGAGCATCAGGGGAGGTACAGGGGTATCTTAGCTCTATCTCTATTCCATGATGGGTGCATGTGGGCCAATGTGGGTATTGTCCATGAGGTGCCACACACTCGTGTATAGAGGTGCGGGGGCCACTAAACCTTTCTATAGCACATTGCAAATTTAAAACCAGACCACAGCATAAAATGATTCTTACTCATGCATAATATTGTGAAACTATCTGATTTTCTTACTGAGCTAAGTTGTGAGTTCACCCTTTGTATATATACATGTTTTTAGATGTTGATGCAGGTTACACTGTGGATGACTACATGAACGCTCCAGCGTATGGTGGTGTAGCTGCTCTGGACGAACAGGCAGGAGAGGACGAGCATGACGCTTCATGCGAGTACCCTTTCTGCGTCTACTTGTGATCGGATTTTATTTATTTGTTTCAGTTATTTTCATTTGATATTAAAGGGATGTAAAAGATATTTATTTTATGTTTGGATTTGAATAATTGGATACGTATTTAATTCATCAATAGATACTCAGTTCATTCTATTTTAAAGACTTCCGCTGTACTATTATATTCTGATTGTGGTTATGTGTGATGGTTTGTATGAGTGGACACGGCCTATTCGAGATCTTGGTGTGAACCGTTGGTTCAATGACGGTTCACTCACACCATTCTGGTTGGATCAGAATTGGGGTGTGACAACTTGGTATCAGAGCCCTCGGGCTCTGTCCAACAAATCATATTGCACTTAACTATGTCGATGAACTGAGTTTGGAAAAATTAAAAATCTTAATATAAACACACCCTAAGCATTGTGTGATATCTAAGATGGATTAAGAAAGAGCATAATGTACTGTATTAAATATGAAATTTAATAATACATATTTATTTGTTAGGGTGAACCATAAAAATTTTCATTTAAAGAAAAGAATATCAAATGAAATAGTGCTACAGGGTACAGTCCACAAACCGAACAGTTACCCTGTTATATAAATAGTCATAAGTGAAAGAAAATAAAGAGGGACAATCATGGGGTAGGGGGCCTGGGAGGAATAGGGTCTGCTATATCATAGACTCGCTCGTAAGCAACCCTGAGCCAGTGCACCTGATCCTATGTGACTCTGAGCCTGTGAGCCAACTACGCCAAGTCACGGCTCATCTCACGCTGAGTGTCCCTGACCTCCATAATCATACCCATCATGGTGTCGGGTGAAGGCTGAGATGGTCCAGCTATAGAGGTAGACGGTGGTGCTGCAGGTGTAGGCTGTGGGACGCAACCGGGTGCTTCCCCAGCCATATCGTCATCATCACCCCCAGCCTCTGCCGCATAGGCCGCATTGGCTGCTACTGCTGCTGCTGCTGCGGCTGCTACCCTCCCGAGTGGGCGAGGGCAAGCCTCCAACTAGTCATCGCTAATGGGCAGATCGACCATCTGCATCCTCTGAATAGCCTCCCAGTCAATGTCGGAGGTCATAGTGTCCCCAACCGTCACCTCACCTCTCATGCTCACACCTAGGCGACGTAGCATGAAGGTAATTAGACGACCGTAGGGAAGGTTACTGGCCTGATCGGCCACGGTCGCCTGATGCATGGTCCTGATGATGAGGTAAGGGAGAGAGACCCGCTCCCTGGTGCAGACGCTGTAAGTGATGTACTGAGTGAGCTGGGATAACTCACTATAATGGCCGCTTTGGGGCACGATGTTGTGCTGAATGATGCGACCATATACCCGAGGTGCAGGTCTCAAGCTAGCCGCCTTCATAGGAGCTCCAGGGTTTAGTATCTGGTCTGCTATCTCTCAACGTAGATCCTCAGTCAGATAGCCCTTCGCTACAGGAGGGCAATATACTAGATCTCCATCATTAGCAACCCTTAGAAGGTCGGCCAACTGGAGGGTGTGACAAGTTGGTGTGGCCAGCACAGTGGGTTGCAGACATGGAGAAAAACTTCCAACTGATGACCTATACAGAGGAGGAAAAGGTCATATTTGCCACTCATATGCTGAAAGAAGACGCAAATGCTTGGTGGAATTCTACACGGGCATATCTGGAGACGAAGCATACGCAGGTGGATTGGGAAGTGTTCAAGGTTGCCTTCTTCGATAAGTAATTTTCGAAGAGCTTCAGAGATCAGATGGAGAAGGAGTTCCTTAATCTATAGCAGTCTCAGTCGACTGTGGATGCTTATCAGTAGAGGTACGAAGAGTTATTTTTCTTCGCACCGGCAAGTATGCAAGAAGAAGAGACCAAGACACGTAGGTTCACCATGGGACTACGTGGAAGCATCAGAGAGCACATCTTGGGTCTGGACAAGAAAATCTATAATGAGGCTATGCAGGTTGCGAGGGTGTTAGAGTCCAGTCAGCGGGACAGCTTCATTGTGCAGAACAGGGGAGTGAAGAAACCCGCTATTGAGAGTTCGGGTGGCGGTAACAATAGACCTTTCCGCCCATACAGGGCTCAGACCGCTACAGTGCCTGCTAGGAACAATGCGGCACCACCTGTAACACAGAACGCCGGATTCAACCCGAATATCAAATGTTTCAACTGTCAGCAAGGGGGTCATATTGTAAGGACCTGCACTCTACCTAGGAAGCAACCTCCCCAGCAAGGAAAAATATATGCGGTCACCACTGAAGAAGCAACTGCATCACCTGATGTAGTCACTGGTATGACTCTATCCCTTACTATTTGGCTTACTATTTTCATTGTGTGTATGTGCATGTAGAACTAAGGGATAATAAAAAAAAATTTCAAGAATTGTAAATGTAGCTGGAATACCTGCCAGAGTACTGTTTGACTCTGGGGCCACACACTCCTTTGTTTCTATTTCCTTTGGGAAGCGAATGGAGTTACCAATCAAGCACTTGAACCCAGGCTTTATAGTTCGCTCTCCACTAGGAGTTGAAGTGGCTTTGATTGAATATTATGGACCATGTACTGTATGTATTGAGGGCCGAGACTTAGAAGCGAGTTTGGTACTACTCGAGATGGCAGACTTTGATGTCATCTTGGGAATGGATTGGCTAGGCCATCATTCAGCCATCCTATTATGTGGTGAAAGGAAGCTTGTGCTTACAGACAAAAAGGGAAAGGAGTATAGCTTCACTGGGATCAAGCTATCTAGGAAGCGGAAGCTGATCCTCTCCGCCCTAAAAGCCAAGCGATGCTTAGAGAAAGGGGGAGTGGGGTATCTAGTGTCTGTAGTCGACATCACTGCCGAGGTTCCCAAGATGGAAGATATAGATGTGGTTCGAGAGTTCCCAGATGTATTTCCAGAGGAGCTTCCAGGTCTACCGTCAGACAGGGCTACAGAGTTTGTAATAGACCTTATGCCAGGTTCGGCGCCGGTGTCCAAAGCACCATACAGGATGGCCCCTACCGAGTTAAAGGAGTTGAAGACCCAATTACAAGAATTGTTAGATAAGGGTTTCATACGACCTAGCATATCCCCTTGGGGAGCACCGATATTATTTGTCAAGAAGAAAGACGGAAGTGTAAGGCTGTGTATCGACTACCGTGAGCTGAACAAGTTAACGATCAAGAATTGGTATCCTTTGCCTAGAATTGATGATCTGTTTGATCAATTGTAGGGTGCAAAGGTTTTCTCAAAGATTGATCTTCGATCGGGGTATCACCAACTGAAGATCAAGGCCAGAGATATTTCGAAGACTGCTTTCAGGACGAGGTATGGGCATTACGAGTTTCTAGTTATGTCTTTCGGGTTGACCAATGCTCCAGCGTCGTTCATGGAACTGATGAACCAAGTGTTTCATGATATGTTGGACACTTTGGTCATCGTATTCATCGATGACATATTGATCTACTCTAAGGACATGGAGACTCATACAACACATTTGAGGGCAGCCCTACAACAGCTAAGACAAGAAAAGCTTTACGCTAAGTTCAAGAAGTGCGAGTTTTGGCTGAAGGAAGTGGCTTTCTTGGGCCATATAGTATCTGAAGACGGTATCAAGGTTGATCCAAGTAAGATAGCTGCTATAGTAGGAGGGGAAGCACCAAAATTTGTTGTGGAGATTTGTAGTTTCCTTGGGTTGGCTGGTTATTATAGAAGATTCGTGGAAGATTACTCCAGGATCGCTGTTCCACTCACCAAATTAACCAAGAAGGGAGAGAAATTCATATGGACAAAAGAGTGCGAGAAGTGCTTTTAGACTTTGAAGTCAAGACTAGTCTCTGCACCTATCTTGACCATCCCAGAACCAAGCGTACCATTTACTTTTTGTACGGATGCTTCAGGGTTGGCTATCGGGTGTGTATTGATGCAAGGAGAACAGGTGTTTGCTTACGCATCAAGACAGTTAAAGGAGCATGAGAAGAACTATCCTACGCATGATTTGGAGTTAGCAGCGGTTATACATGCAATCAAGACTTGGAGACACTACTTGTACGGTGAGAAGTTTCAGATCAAGTCAGATCACAAGAGCTTAACTTATCTTTTCACTCAGAAGGATCTGAATGAGACAGAGGAGATGGCTGGAATTGTTGAAAGATTAAGATTGTGACATCCAATACCATTCGGGTAAAGCAAATGTGGTGGCTGATGCCTTAAGCAGAAAGTGGGCATCGAAACCTGAGGCAGGACCAAGTACAAATGCTGCATTATGTGCCGCAGCCTCAAGTTCAATAGAAATTGATGGAGAACATATTATAGAGACTGCAGAAGATCCAGTTGAGCAAGGTTTAATTCATAAGTTCACCATGTTGTTCGCAGCTTTGAAGATCTCACCGGATCTAGTTGATGAAGTCAAGGTAGCAATCCTTCAAGATCCACATCTCAAGACAGTACAAGAAGACTTAGAGAAGGGTACAAGCAATCCTGACTTTACCTTGGATTCAGACAAGGTACTCAGGTATCGTGGACGGTTATGTATACCTGAGAGTGAAGACTGCAATATCAAAGATCGAGTTATGACTGAAGCTCATTACACTCCATATTCGGTACATCCAGGAAGTACCAAAATGTACCATGATTTAAGAAGACTATATTGGTGCAGGGGTATGAAAGCAGATATAGCTCGTTTCGTGTTTTAGTGTCTGAATTGTCAACAAGTTAAAGCGGAAAGGCAGAGACCTGCAGGTTTACTACAGCCATTATCGGAACCTGCATTGAAGTGGGATTGCATTACTATGGATTTTGTCACTGGCCTACCTTTGACACCAAAGTCAGTGGATGCAGTTTGGGTTATAGTAGATCGACTTACCAAGATAGCTCAATTTATTATGGTCAGACCTCAGTATAACATGGAGAAACTGGCCAAGTTATATGTTGATAATATAGTCAGACTTCATGGCGTTCCAGAGAGTATAGTATCTGACAGAGATCCCGGTTTTACATCGAAGTTCTGGGAAGGATTACAGAAAGCTATGAGAACCAAGTTGAAGTTCAGTACAGCTTTTCACCCTCAGACGGACAGACAGTCAGAATGAACTATTCAAATTTTGGAAGATATGCTCCGAGCTTGTGCAATAGATTTCAAGGGAGCTTGGGATGAGAAGCTATCACTTATCGAGGTTGCTTATAACAACAGTTATCAGGCTACAATTCAGATGGCCCCATATGAAGCACTCTATGGGAAGAAGTGTCGTACACCTCTGTTATGGAATGAGGTGGGAGAAAGAAGAATTGTAGGACTGGAGTTTGTTGAAGAAACTTGCCGAGTGATTGATCAAATCAAGGAGAGAGTAAAGACAGCTCAAGTTCGACAGAAGCACTATGCGGAGAATCGACGTCGAGATCTAGAGTTTGCAGTGGGTGACAAAGTATTCTTGAAGGTATCACCGGTGCGAGGTCTAAAACGGTTTGGTAAGAAGGGGAAGCTATGCCCTAGGTATGTGGGACCATATGAGATATTGACCCGACGTGATAATGTAGCATATCAATTGGCTCTACCACCATCTATGTCAAGCGTTCATAACGTGTTCCATGTATCATTACTGAAGAAGTATGTTAGAGATCCATCGCACATCTTGACCGCTGATCCCCCAGACTTGACTGAAGACTTAACATTCGAAGTAGTGCCTGTGATGCTCTCAAGTCGAAAAGTACAACAACTTCGAACCAAGGATATTCATTATGTGAAGGTGCATTGGAGAAGCCAAAGTGTCGAAGAAATTACTTGGGAAGAAGAGAGCGCAATGAGGAAAGAGTACCCTAACCTTTTCGACGATTAAGGTACATTTAAATTTCGGGGCCAAAATTTCTTTTAAGGGTGGGGGAGTTGTGAAACCTACATGCAAATTTCAGGATGAAATTTCTTTTAAGGGTGGGGGAGTTGTTAGACCCGCACTCCGTAAACCCAGTCTAAACCTTGGTTTTGTGTCGTAGCAGGTCTTCCGATCATCACCGGGCCAGACGGGACGAGCGGATGATAAACAGGTACGAAATCGGATCAAAGTCGGTCAAATAAACATCATTTTATGTTGACCGGTCGATGGTACCGGTCATGGTACCGGTCGACCGGTCAGCTCTGCGCAGCTGAGTGCGGAGATCCGGAAATTAACTTCTGAGGGTCCCACTTTCCTGATTTCAAATCCTAAGACTTTCTTAATCCTAATAGGGTTACTAAACCCTAATTCTAGCCTATAAATATACCCTTAAACCTCCTCAAATCCTTTCCATTATCTCACAAACTCTAGAGAAGAGAAGGAGGTTGGAAAGGAGAAGGAGCTAGGAAGAAGAAGAAGGTGCCGCCATTACCGTTTGACGACGCTCAAGTTACGCCCGTCAACGGTAAGTGTTTTAATCATTCTTCTTACCCTTTGACTCTAGGACAGTTGTATGGGTGGATCAATACCAAGCAAGTATGTATTGATCTAAAACCCAAAATTTGCCAATAAACACTAAGTTGCCATCAAACCTTAGATTCGAGTTCCGAGATGATATTCATCGAAACGAGACTCGAATGAGTTGGGGATAACTCTAACTTAAAGCTTAGACCTAGAATGAATAGGAGAAACCCTGAGAATCCAAGGAAATCGATCGACGGCAGTCGAAAAACCAAGTGTATGGTCTTCCGGAGACATACCGGTCGACCATACCGGTTGTTAGTTTGCTCACAGAGCTGCAACCGGTATGATGCGACCGGTCAGCTCTAAAAGGCTGGTTTTGAACTTTGTTGGTTTCCGACCAACGTGAAACCCTAAGAAAAATATTCTAATGAAATCCTAATAATATTGTAGGACTTTGTGACTTCCCGTTTGGATCTTGCGACGTGGAGCAAGCTAACAAATGAGCGTCAGGTAAGGGGATCTGACCTAAACCTAATAATTAATGGGCAGTAAATCATTGTTAACCACCTGATTATATATAATGTGATGTTTGTGCATATTCACATGCCATCTTTTAATTTCAGTTATTATTACTGTTCATGCATTGTTAGGATGTGGTTGTTAAGCATGAGATTGTTTTCGTTAGTGTGTGGAGTGGGGCATGGGCCTGGGATCGCTCCTCACACTAGCACCTTTTGTAGTATTCTGTTTTAACATGCTTGGTACGGGTGGGGCATCAGGGGAAGGTCGTGGTACGGTGGTCTCCGATGTTGATGCTGGCCTGGCCATAGTTATGTGGCATTGTGGTCTCCGAGGTCGACGCTGGCTTGTCCACGATGCTTTAGCTCTATCTCTATACCGTAGGGAGTTATGTTGGGATAGGGTCTACCTGCGTTATGTATCTATCCTAGTGGGTTAGTTGCAGATAGGGCATCAGGGGAGGTGTGGGAATGCCTTATCTCTATCTCTATGCCGTAGACGACTGTGATGGGATAGAGCATACATTGATGACATATAGGATTGGTTAGTTGCGAGCCCAGTTTGCGAGCCCTGGCCAGTAGGGGCTTAGGTACTGGTATGGGTAGAGCATCAGGGGAGGTACGGGGGTATCTTAGCTCTATCTCTATTCCATGATGGGTGCATGTGGGCCAATGGGGGTGTGATCCATGAGGTGCCACACACTCGTGTATAGAGGTGCGGGAGGCACCAAACCTTTCTATAGCACATTGCAAACTTAAAACTAGACCACAGCATAAAATGATTGTTACTCATGCATAATTTTGTGAAACTGTCTGATTGTCTTACTGAGCTAAGTTGTGAGCTCACCCTTTGTATATATACATGTTTTTAGATGTTGATGCAGGTTACACTGTGGATGACTACATGAACGCTCTGGCGTATGGTGGTGTAGCTGCTCTGGACATACAGGCAGGAGAGGACGAGCATGACGCTTCATGCGAGTGCCCTTTATACGTGTACCTGTGATCGAATTTTATTTATTCGTTTCAGTTATTTTCTTTTGATATTAAAGGGATGTAAAAGATATTTATTTTATGTTTGGATTTGAATAATTGGATATTTATTTAAATTTATCAATAGGTTCTCAGTTCATTATATTTTAAAGACTTTCGCTGTATTATTTATATTCTGATTGTGGTTATGTGTAAGGGTTTGTATGAGTGGACACGGCCTATTCGAGATCCTGGTGTGAATCGATGGTTAAATGACGGTTCACTCACACCATTCTGGTTGGATTAGAATTGGGCAGCTGAAGAGGCAGCTGCATCACCTGATGGGGTCACTAGTATGACTTTATCCCTTACTATTTGGCTTACTATTTTCATTGTGTGTATGCGCATGTAGAACTAAGGGATAATAAAAAAAAAATTTCAGGAATTGTAAATGTAGCTGGTATACCTGCCAGAGTACTGTTTGACCCTGGGGCTACGCACTCCTTTGTTTCTATTTCCTTTGGGAAGCGAATAGAGTTACCAATCAAGCACTTGAACCCAAGCTTGATAGTTCGCTCTCCACTAGGAGTCGAAGTGGCTTTGACTGAATATTATGGACCATGTACTATATGTATTGAGGGCCGAGACTTAGAAGCAAGTTTGGTACTACTCGAGATGGCAGACTTTGATGTCATCTTGGGAATGGATTGGCTAGGCCATCATTCAGCCGTTCTATTATGTGGCGAAAGGAAGCTTATGCTTACAGACAAAAAGGGAAAGGAGTATAGCTTCACTGGGATCAGGCTATCTAGGAAACGGAAGCTGATCCTCTCCGCCCTAAAAGCCAAGCGAAGCTTAGAGAAAGGGGGAGTGGGGTATCTAGTATCTGTAGTCGACATCACGGTGGAGTCACCCAAGATGGAAGATATAGATGTGGTTCGAGAGTTCCCAGATGTATTTCTAGAGGAGCTTCCAGGTCTACCGTCGGACAGGGCTACAGAGTTTGTAATAGACCTTATGCCAGGTTCGGCGCCGATGCCCAAAGCACCATACAGGATGGCCCCTACCGATTTAAAGGAGTTGAAGACCCAATTACAAGAATTGTTAGATAAGGGTTTCATACGACCTCGTATATCGCCTTGGGGAGCACCTGTATTATTCATCAAGAAGAAAGACGGAAGTGTAAGGCTGTGTATCTGTCAC
>CM053266.1:9657974-9717092 GCA_028583415.1 Protea cynaroides | reverse complement strand
TTAAGTTATTGCCAATAATAAATATCATTCAAATATAGCAAGTAACATCATATATCATCTCAAATATAGCAATAAAGCTTGTGATTCAATATAATAGCAAGCATATGAAAGCATTGATCAAACATCGATCATCAACAACGTGACCAAGATCATATTTGATCGGCTACTCAGATTTGATGTAATCATTCATCATCAATGTGATCAAGATCATATTTGATCAATGGCTTAGATTCAATTAAAATATTCATGAGGTCAATCCGATCATTCAAATTCAATTAAATCACTCAAAAAGATATTCTATCCATTCAAATCAATCATCAAGACAATCCAATGGTCCAGATTCATTTATATCGCTCATGATGTCAATCCAATGGTTCAGATTCAAATGAGATGTTCATGATCAAGGTCTAATGGTCTCAAATTCTTCTAAAGCACAATATGATGGAAATCTAACGGTTTAAATCATGCCTACAAGATCAAACTATGAAGACTGGTCAGACTGATTTTCAGATTCAAACCAGTCATGGAAAAATAATCATAAGATATTCTTCAATCATGCAAAAAATTATTTGTTAACTTGGTTGTCTTTCAGACTCATGTGGCTACCTTTTCCTTCAAGGAAGTGATGTCTAAAAAAATCTCTACAGGACACTTATGCATGGATTTTTTATATTTTTTACTGCAATCAATAGATTCTGTAGACCTTTGCCAAAATATGCATATGGGGCTTCATACATATTAAAATTAAGCTCAAAATACATCATCTGAAAGAGGAGTCAGAGACTTAGATTTTTTCTCAAGAAGAAAATCCTAACAGGGAACCAAAATTGATCGAATATGCACCACAAGTGCAGGCATGTGCACTGGTCAAGTCTGTTCTAGATTCTCACCAGCTGCACCATAAATTCTATATAAAATCATCCACTTATTGATAATAGAATTCAGGCATATGGCCATGTAGAAAAATGTTAGATCTAACACTTCATTAAAAAATATCATGCAAACAGAAAGATCCTCAAGACTCAAACATCACATCTCAGTCACGTAATTCAGTATGTTTTAACTGACCCTAAAATAGACCATGGTGCACTTACAAAAAATCATATGAAATCCATAAATAAATCCAAAAAATATGAATCCAATACCAAATTTTTCAAGACTTCATATCTATCACTTTCTCTAAAGGAAAGATTATCAAATTATGGCTTAAATTCCATTTTTAGAGCTTTTTTTATGACGGTTTGCACTGTACCCGAGAAGGATAGTAGCATCATTGGAAATTTTTTATCTCAACTTTTTCAACTCCAAACAAGTAAAATTTTGTAGACGTTCTAACATATGTATGAGTATCTCATAAAATTTTTGGTTTGAAATTCATCAAAAATCTATATGAGATGCATGTCCCAAAATCGGATTCCAGATCTGGAATTTCTAGATCTGAAATCCACCTTGTAAAAAACATTAAAATACTCAAAAATCATCGTATGACATTTAATTTTTCTCCATTGAGTACTTTAAACATATTTCAATGCATAAAAAATATCAAACATGGACATTACAACATCCACATGCACGCAGTATAATGTCTCTGATCATGATTTATCAAAAATAGGCATATTCAAGCAATTTTCGACATGTTAGCATCATGGAATCATATCAAAACCAAAGTTTTGGATACAACAATGGGTGAGGGGACATGAATTGCAGGTATGTATTAGAAAATAACAATGGAGAATGGACTTACTTCTTTGCAGAGAGTTTCCTCTCTCTTCGCTTCTCCTCCTTCCTTCTCTTCTTCTCTTTTCCTTCTTCTTCCTCTTCTTTGGCTTCTCTCTTTCTTCTTCTCTATTTCTTCTTCTCTTCTTCTCTTCTCTTCTCTTAGACTCTCTCTCAATTTCCAGCCCTTCTAGATTTCCCTCTTTCTTTTTTTTCCTTCTTTTTCGCATTTCTTTCTCATTTTTTTTCTTTCTTTTTTTTTCTTTTTCTTTTCTCCACTCACGATCTCCCCACTTTCCTTTTTTTTTTCTTTTCCTTTTCTCCCCTCTTTCTATTTTTTTTGTTTTCCTTTTTTTTTCTTCCTTTTTTTCTTTTTCCTCTTTCCTTGTTTTTTCCTAGAGTCGATCTCTTTTTTTTTTTTTTTGGCTCTTTTTTTTTAAATTCTAGCCGCCAACTCTTTACACCTTTCGGCCTCGTTATTAATGTATATAATATACATATATTAATATAATAATATGCATATTATAATAATATATGATAATATATATAATACCCATAACGTATATGCACATGGATTTATCATATTTGGTCTAAACTAGTCTGGACTGACTTGGGTTGGACTAAGTTGGGTTGGACTGAGTTAAATTGATATGGGTTGAGCTGAGTTGGGCCAAGATTGATTTTTCTCTCTTTCTCATTTCATAAACCATTTCCGCCGTCATTCCACATGTAATTTTTTGATAGCCTCTACCCCAAATTTTCTACGTTTGCTTTGTAGAGTACTAAAAAAATGAGGAATAGTGGAGGTTGAATCACCTTATTAGGATGTAAAATAGTCAAATTATGAATTTTTGAAGTTTAAATAGCCAATTTACGATAATTCAGCTAGGAACTCTACATGGGATGCCTCGGAGACCTCTGTCTCAAATCCTTTATATCCACTTTGTAGAGCACTAAAAATGAAAAATACTGGAGTTTGAATCACCTCATTTGGAAATAAAATGGCCAACTTATGAATTTCTGAATTTTAAATAGGACAATTCATGATAATTCGACTAGCAACTCTGCATGGGATGCCTCAGAGATCTCTGTATCAAATCCTTCACATCCACTTTGTAGAGCACTAAAAATGAAACATATTGGAGTTTGAATCACCTCATTTGGACGTTGGATAATAAAATTATGAGGAATTAAAGTTTAAGCAGGCATATCTACTTGCGGCTCCGCATGGGATCCCTCGGAAACCTCTGCTCTAGATTTTCTACATCCACTTTGTAGAGCATCAAAAATGAGTAATAATGACACTGGAATCACTTTATTTAGACATCAGATGAGTGAGATATGAGAAGATGAAGTTTAAATAATTAAACTTATGATAATTTGCATGCAAACCCCTGGATATTATTAATCTTCAGAAAATACCCTTATTCTTATTTTCATACTAAAATCATCATATCTTCTTCATTTGACATTGGAATTGAGCCATTCTGGTCTCATTTTGAAGGTATTTTCAAGACCTACACATCCATGCAGGTTGTAACCTATTTTCTTACTGTGGGCCCATAGAAAACCTCTTCAAAGTCACAGCCAAAATTCAAACCTTGCATTAGGATTCACCAATCTACCATATATATTCACTTAAGCTCCTGGACACTGGGGATCATCTCAGTTATTCCCAAAACATTATAGAGAGCATGCCGGGGCTAATCGACTATCATTTTTGAGAGAGTTTCACTCGCCTCCCTTGTATTTTCCAAACTTTCTCTTACTTCTCCCACTTTGATGTCTACTCTCCAGTAAGACTTTGTTCTAATAGGGATGGTAAAAATGGGGTACTTACAGATACCCCTCTTTAGCAAAAATTATATCAATTGAGGGTAAAGATAAGAGAACCGCATTTTTGCCTCTCATATTGGAGAGACGAAAATTCAAAAAGGTAAGATCATCACACCACTCAACATTCATGCATGTACATTGCAAACACAGTAACATCAGGACTAGCAACCATCATCACACAAATCATGTAGATTCAAAACAAATGACTCTGTTAGCATGCATACTCCAAATGAAATTTGGGAGGACAAATAGAAATTGAAATGGTTCTCATTGGGTCATAAACTTTGTCTGATTACATAGCTTTAAAGGAAATGACTGGATCAAAACACCAAATGAGTATTCAAACATATCTGGATAATCCTAAAGAATCCTTTGAAGAGTCCGCTTATCCCATCCACTAGCAATAGCCTCGACCAGGTCATGGCTTAATTCTTTAGGTGCTTCAAAACTTGTTCCCTCCTTGTTGATATCTCTCAATGCCCCATATTGATGGAATAGCCTTGCAGGTGAATAAAATGAAGTGTGTGTCAAACCCATAATCTGAACATCTGCACTACCTGGAGTGTTTGTGACAACTTTCTCTGCATTCCACCAACTACAGTTCCATCGGATGCTTGAAATGGTCATTCGCTTAAGATGTGATAGCCAATCTATATCAACTTGATATATAGTAGGATCTGCCCTCTTTACTAGATGATAACGGTAAAGACTTGGTGCTCTGAGTTCCTCTACCAGACCCAACCTTTCAACTAACCAGATTTGAAGTAAGTATAATGATCCATTGAACTTCTCTAAACGACACCTGCCTTGTAGATTTATTGCAAGATCCAATCCCCTCAGAGTCTCTGCTAACACAGTAGGTATGATATCTCCTTAATGCTCTGCATGTCCGATGAGATCAATAATGATAGGTAATCTTGTAGCTTCTTGACTCTACAGTAATGTTCGAGCAATGATGCAATATAGATAGACTCATCTCCTCCATGTTTTTGCTTCATCATCTTCAGGTTCTTTCCATGCATAGGTATCTATCATGGGTTGTAATTTCAATCTCTGGTCTTGAACGAATAATCTTGCTTCTTCTTCATTCCAGTTGAAGAAGTCTCTTATTCTCTGCTTATAATCTCTTTTAGGGGATGGTCTAAACATCTTTCTTTTTGGTGGATAAATGAGACATGCTCTGAATTCTTCAATAGTAGGGGCTTCACCAAACCTAAATACATGAGCTATTGGATCCCAACACTGAATAGCTGCTTTTAGTAGACCTGGGCACAATTTTACTGTCATCATTTGAAGGAGGATGTTCAAGTGAATCTTCCATAAGAATGAATGATTTTTAGTGAATTCCATACACTAACTCTAATTCTTCAATGCTCTATCCATCCTCACCATGCTGTTTGATGAGTAAAAGCTCTAGAGTGCTCACCAAAGTTGACTTGTAGAAAATCACGACCTATAACAGAATTAGTAGGGAAATCATTAGAACTTTCTTACGCTGTAATTATTAAATACATTGAAAACCTTAGTGAGTTGTGCATGAAATGTGTGCATATGCATGACCTTGTCTGGGCCTAAGTTTCTAAATCAAAGACAGGTGAGCCAGGATGAAGGCCAAAATCAACTGAGAAGAAGCTATCCAGATGAATTTCCCATCAGGAGGATCTTTTGGTTGTTTATGTTGAATTGTCAATCCCTCCGAAGAGATACCATTTTATGGGCTTCAAAAGGAAGGGCTCTTTGGAATCTTTGGACGCCGTTGAATGTCATGAACAACAGATAAGAGTTTCAGCCAGATTTATCATTATCATTATTTTCAGATTGACATGCTCACTAGGGTCGATATCAAAAGATGTGAAAGATGGGCTCGATATGCGACTCTTGGGAAATCCGTTAGATAGATGAACAGATGAAAGAGCTTAGCCAGAAAGCACAAAGTTCTTCCTTTAATTATGATGAGATGATGAAACCAGTCCTGAGTGGTGGGATGTAGTAGCCTCTTTGGAGAATCCAACCCAATTTCGTCGTAAAGTCCTCCAAAACAGTCGAGTTTCATTGTCGACTTTCGTGAATGACAAACCAACTCCACTCTCTAGGTTTTTTTTTTTTTTTGGAAGAGTGCAGAGGCTAGACATGATATTGTTTCACCTGATCAAGGTTGGTCAGGTATTGTAAATCTTCACCATCCAGATCTGTCAACCGAATTGCCTTTTCAGGCAAGATTTCTTTCACTACGAATGGTCCACTCCAGTTTGGATGAAATTTACACCTGAGGTCATGGATAGGCACTCTTTGCTCCTTTAATACTAGATGTTCCACTGCCAAGTGATGAATACAGACCTTCTTATTAAAAGTGGTGGCCATTCTTTGTTGGTACTTCTTTGCATTGTCAGTCGCTTTCATTCTCCTTTCATCAATGAGGTTCGACTCCTTATAATCACATCGAAGCCATTCAGCTTTAGGGATTTTGGACTCCATTAATATCCTCAGTGATAGTACTTCCATTTTTATTGGGAGTACTGCTTCTATACCATATACTAAAGAGTAAGGTGTCGCTCCAGTAGATGTCCTTATAAAAATTATGTATGCCCATAATTCATATGGTAGCCTATCTGCCTAGTCACCATGAGTTTCTACCATTTTGTGGAGGATGACCTTGACGTTTTTGTTGGTAGCTTTTACTGTTCTATTTGTCTATGGACGATAAGGGGAAGAATGATGCCTCTGGATGTTAAACTTCTCACACAGCTCTTGTACCTTCCCTATGAAGTGTTGACCTTGATCTGAGATTAGAGCATGAGGCATCCATACCGATAGATGATATGCTCTTGACGGAACTTAGCTACCTTATTCGCTGTGAGTTTAGCATATGACTGAGCTTCTACCCACTTGGTAAAATAGTTGATGGCTACTAAGATGAACTCATATCCATTTGATGCTTTTGGGTGAATATTTCTGATCACATCTATACCCCAAGTTGAGAATGGCCAAGGTGAACTGAGACTATGCAATTCTATAGGTGGTACATGTATTAGGTTGGTTAAGATCTGGCATTTGTGGTACTTCTTCACGAACTCCGTGTAATCTATTTCCATCGTGTTCCAATAGTACCCCATTCTCAAGATTTTCTTTGCAAGCATCCTAGCATTCATGTGCGGTCCATAAGCTCCTTGATGTATCTACTCAATGAGGGTTTGTGCTTGCTCTTCATCGACACGGACCAATTGTACCCCATCATATGATCTCTTGTATAGGATATCTTCACAGAGGATGAACTTTGAGGCATATCATCTCAGTGTCTGCTTCTCTCCTATTGTAGCATCTGCAGAGTATTTGCCTTTTCTAATGAAGTCCACTATGGGTGCAAACCAAGGTCTTCCATCAACTGTCAATGCATCAACTTCTGCATATGCCAGCTTCCTTTTTCTTTCAATCATCAAGGGTCTTGTGCATTTGACAGAATCACCACCAATCATTGAAGGCAAGGTGGCTAATGCGTCAGCATATTTATTTGTGTCCCTTGGGAAATAGTCAAATTCTATCTCTATGAAGCTCTGAGCCAGACTAATTGCATGCTGCTGATAAGGTATCAATTTTTCATCATTGGTTTTCCAATCTCCTCTGACTAGGTAGATGACGATGAACGATACACTTTCAACTTCTTGATGCTTATTGCAAGTGCAGCTTTGAGCCCCATAATGCAAGCTTCATATTCTGCAGTATTGTTTGTACACTCGAACTCTAATCGGAGCGATAATGGTATGAATTCTCCTTCTGGATCTATAAGTAATACCCCAGCTCCGCACCCTCTATGGTTGGTGGCTCCGTCAAAGAACATCATCCATGTACCTTCTTTCTTTTCCTCTTCGGCCATGTGAACCTCTTCTTCGGAGAATACATCTTCCAAGTTTCTGAGGTTATCCCTAACTGGGTGAGCAGAAAGATGCTCTGCAATTACACTTCCCTTAGTAGATTTTTATGTGACATATGTGATATCAAATTTAGACAACAATAGTAACCATCGAGCCAGTCTTCCAGTCAATGCTGGCTTCTCAAATAGGTACTTCAATGGGTTCATCCTTGAAATGAGTATGATAGGGTACGATAACATGTAATGTCTCAACCTTGTAGTTACCCAGACTAGAGCCGCACATGTCTTCTCCAAGGGTGTATAATTTAACTCGTAGCCTGTGAATTTCTTGCTTAAATAATATATTGTCTTTTCTGTACGTCCATCGTCATAATGTTGGGCTATCATCGACCCCATGGAATCTTCTCACACTGATAAGTAAATGAGCAATGGCCTTCCAGGAATAGGTGGAGCCAGCACTGGTGGATTTGATAGATAAGTCTTGATCTTGTCAAAAGCCAATTGACACTGAGGGTTCCACTCCTTGGGCTGATTCTTCCTTAGTAACTTGAAAATCGGATCGGATGTTGCCGTGAGGTGTGCAATGAATCGATTGATGTACTGGAGCCTTCCCAGAAAACTTCTTATCTCTTTCTGTCTTAGGAGGTGGCATCTCTGATATGGCTTTTATCTTGGCTGGGTTTATTTCAATCCCCCTTTGACTAACCATGAAGCCTAGCATTTTTCCTGTTGTTACCCCAAATGCACACTTCTGAGGGTTAAGCCTAAGCTTGTATTGCTTGATCCTCTCAAAGAATTTCCTCAGAGTTGTAATATGGTCCTCTCTGGTAATTGATTTTATAATCATATCGTCCACATATACTTCAACTTCCTTATGAATCAGATCATGCAACACTATCGTAGCCATCCTCTGATAGGTTGCTCCTGCATTCTTTAGTCAAAATGGCATTACCGTGTAACAATAGGTACCCCAATCTGTTGTAAAGGCAGTTTTCTCTTTGTCTTCAGGGGCCATCTTGATCTGGTTATACCCTGAGAATCCATCCATGAAAGACAAAAGTGCATGATTGGTTGTGTTATCAACTAGGATGTCTATCTTTGGTAGTGGGAAATCATCTTTTGGGTTGACCTTATTCAGATTCCTGTAATCTACACACACTCTCAGCCTTCCATCCTTTTTAGGTACTATGACCACATTAGCTAGCCATTCTGGGTACTTTGAGACTTCCAAGAATCCAGCGTCAAACTATTTCATTATATCTTCTTTGACTTTTAAAGTCCATTCAGGCCTTAGCCGTCTCAACTTCTGCTTGTGTGGCTTTGCATTGGGAATTAGAAGTATATTGTGTTGTACAACTTCTGGATCTGTGCCAGGCATATCTTCATAAGATCATGCGAACACCTCTTGGATTCCTTTAATAACTTTGTCAGCTGGTCGGTCTCTTCTTCTATCATGGTCATACCAATCTTGATCTCTTGTGGCTGCTCTTCTATGCCAAGATTAATCATCTTGAAGTCTTTTCCTACAGGTTGGGCTTTTTTCTCTTCCATGGCTTTAATGGATTGTAAGATTTATGGAGGTGGTTCATCATTTTCATCATTATCAAAGTTAGAGTTAAAAGAAGAGGAATTAGAAGAAGTAGACACAGTATAATTGGAAAAACTTTCTTTATTAATGCTTCGAAATAGAGGTACAGACGAGGAGGTTCCTAATGGAATTGACTCAACACTACCAAAAGACTCAAACCTATTTAAAGACTCATAGACTTTGGGCCCAGACATGGCCATACTATACTGATTACATGAAAACCCTTTAGGGTAGACAAAGGTATCTAGACAACTCCAGTTTGGGATCATTCCATTGATAGGGAGGATGATTGGTTGCACATCGGGATCTCCATCTTGATCTTCTCTGGTGAGCATCAAAACTTTGGTCCTCGTCGAACAGATTGTCGATGTCGATCATCTCCGTCTTTGACTTCTGCTCCTCGCTTAGCCTCTGACTCTTGATCTTTTTCAGCTCCATCCAATCAATTATACAGTCAAAGAATATTTCAAAACCTGTCTAGCCACTGTTCAGGAAATCCACAGAATGTAATGTCCTCTCATTCTTTGACAAAGTATCCATTGAGAGTCTTGAAGTATGGGTTGATCTGTTCATCCTCATATATACCTCTAAACTGTGCTTGATAGACCAGCTCATCTATCCTCTGTGGTTGCCATCTTCTGTGACTCCTGTCTGCTGCATTTATTGGACTCTTACTGCTACTCCTATATTTTCTCCTATCGAGCCTCCGAAATGCATCATTGACTCTCCTCTGTTTCTCCTCTATCAGTTTTAGATCTAGGTCGGTAGGAACATATGCCAGTCCAAATCTGTACTAATTGATCAAAACAGATAACATGTTGACATCACCCTGTTGGTTGGAACCGAGGCCCAAACGTGGAATGTAAGACATGTTAAGTAATTGACGAAGCAAAAATGACAAATGCATACCTAGGGGATTTGGTTCTATGGTTGCCATGATGTTGCTAATATGGAATCTGTCGAGACAGATATATTATGGCAAACCTCCTTCTATCCCTTTATCATTATGTCCAATCACCATCGTGTGCTATGAGATTTCTAGAAACTTTACCGCATGCTCATACCCCACTTCTTGGATTGAAACCATGTTTACCTTGCCACTAGGTGTGACGCTTCCTTCAGCTTAGACCACTTGAGTTGGAATATCCTTGTCCGAACATACCTCCCCCTATTCTATAAAGTTGCCTATGTGATGAGGAAGGGGATTTTTTTGCCACAGATGCTTGCCTCGGTTAGAGCTTGAATTTTTTGGCATCTAGCAGGTCTTGTATGGCATGCCTCAAAGCACCGCAATACTCAGTGTTGTGCCCGGTTTGATTATGGTATTTGCAGAACTCGTTCATACGCTAATGGGCAGGTAATGGATTCGAAACTGGCAGAGTTTTCAAAACTTTGAGTTTTCCTCCTTTGACTAGCTTATCGAGGAGGGACATTTTGGTCATGCCTAATTCTATAAACTATCTCTTGGGCACCCATCTTTGTAGAGTTGGGGTAGGAGGTGTAGATTAAATGATCAATGGTGCTGAGCTTGTATTGGCCACTTGTTTTGGTACCACTGGTGGGTTGGTGTTAAAATCGGATTCTGACTTCTCCGCTTTGGTCGGAAGGATGTCCCCATGATTGATAGTATCCTCAACTTGTTGCCCTGCTACAATAAGTCCTTCAAAAGTCAGAATAGTCTATCCAAAGATATAAGTCTTGTAGGTTTTGTTCAATCCTCTCATCATCATCTGGACCTGATCCCTCTCAGATGGTCGGTCCTACAGCTTTGCTACTACAACTCTGAACCTAGTCAAGTACTCTGTGAAACTTTCTTCTTGCTTCTGCATCATAGTCTCTAACTGACTCCTGTGAGTCTCAACCTCAGTGTTGTAAGAGTAGAAACTTATGAAGGCCCGAGTTATATCAGACCAAGAATGAATTTGGGACGGGTTCAAGTTCATCAACCATTTATGGGCGCCTCCTGTCAGTGAAAATTGGAATGCTTGTGCTAACTGTTCATCTGAGAATCCTTATCCTTGCTTCAATAAACCAGTGAATGAAATCAGATGGGTTTTGGGATCCCTTGACCCATCAAATTTCTCTATCGTCCACTTGAACTTAAGGGGCAATTTCACTTCTAGAAAGAAACACAGTCCTTCAGCATCTATTATTTGACTTTCTACACCCTTTAAACCCCTTAGAATTTTCTCCATCTGACTCAGCCTATCCCCGTATGGGCCTTCTTCTTCCCTTTGTTTCTAGGTTATGAGAGCCCTCTAAATAATTGGCTGTTTTTGGTATACGACACCCTCCATATCTTCAAATGCCAGATTTGTAAAAAATTGTGTCCGGATTTGTGAAAAATTATGGCACTCTTTGGTTAAGGGTACCCATTCCTTGTGGGGGTATCACATTCATCCTTTCAGAGGTCGACCCTTAGGCCTGCACTTGCAATTGTAGGTCCTTTATCAATGCAGCTATCATTCCCATGGCCTCCTCCATCTTCTCCATCCTGGACTCAGTAGTGTTTGGAACTTGGTTTGATCCATCAGCCATTGGTTCAGTTGATGTGATTGAGGTAGGACTAACTGGTTCAGGTGTGGACACACTAGACAACATCCCAGTGACTAGATCTCTTATCCACGAGGTAGAAATGGTTATTATTTAGGCTGACTCCTGAACTGGTACCGAAAAAGAACCAAAACTGACAAGTATTAGGACTCTGGGATGGTGGGAAAATGGAATATGAAGTTACATGCAAAAACAAGCTGACTCGATCAAACAAATGTTAGCTCCCTTATGAAACCGTTAAACAAGCATTATCTAGGTCAATTTAGTTGCTTCGACTGACCCTGTAATTAGTCTTGGGCTTCATGACCTAAATGGTTAATTAGGCAACAAGGTCCAACCACTTGGTTCATCAGATTCAAAGAGATTGAAACTGATATACGAATTCCTAGCTTTCATATGGGATAGTTAGCAAAAGCAGTTCATGACTGAACAAATTGGTAAATAACAGCTCCATCACAACACCTATGTCATAACAGGGAATTTCTACTCATTTTTGAAGCCGACGTGTTAACAATGATGGATCCAACACTCTGAGTTCATTGATAGAGAGTGTACAGTAGTCATCCACTATGACGTGGGACAGGTTTATACATTTCTCTTGCTCCCATCAAGTGAGAGTTCAAGATGCTCATCGTGTGGATTCTAACATGTTAACCAATCGAGAGTAAAAACAAACAGAACTTCAACGTCACTGGCATAAATGTCGTAATTGAATGGATTTTACCATTTTGGTTCAGGGATGGATCAAAATAACAAACATATGGCTTAAACTAGGTTAAGACCGGCAAGGCTACCTTGACGAGGAAGAGTGGCCTATTCCGTCTACACGGTGAATTATGGGCCCCTTAATTCCTTTTGATATACCATTTTGCAAAATGTCAAGACCTAGAGTAGTATGACGACTTCCTGGGTAGACCCAAGAAATAATCGTTAGAGACCCTCAGTAGAGACTTTTACAAGGTACGTGTCAAGGTTGTGCTTTTTTTCTAGCGGGTGATCCCATCTGCATGAGGACCCGGGTCTACTAACGGCACGATGTGTGACTGAACCCATACCCCCCAAAATAATATGTACAAACATAAATAATAGTAGCCCTAGATCTAGCATCCAATGTCAATCAATCAATGTAAGGAAAGTGAATCTAGAGTCTGAACATAGAATCCCTAGTGGAGTCGCTATTGTGAGGACAAAGTTGGTCTCATCCACCCATCTCTGATGGACGATAAAATGATGTTTTGGAGTCGCCACCTAGATTAAGGTCTAGGACCTATAAAATGTAGTCTCATCATAAGAAAAGACTTATATTGACTCATTGGACCCAACATATTGGTTTTGATCTATCAGAGAATGGGTAAGTGTTCAAGGTACAGTTTGGGAAAGTGTTAGGCACCCAAAGCTGTCTGATTTAAAATCAGCCTCCTATATGATTCTACATTCCTTAAACTCTATGGTTCTGACTGTTCATGTCAATGGATGATGACTAGGGCTCATGGGGGATCCTATGCCAAGTTTTTAAGTTTTTCTAACCTAGGTTCAGCTAAACATGTTCTCAAAAATAAATAAACAAGCAAAAAATAATATACAGTGAACCAAATCAAAAATGGTTCAATGATGGACTAAATCTGAGACGTCCAAGACATCTCAAATTGCTTACGTATTTCAATCCTAGAAATCAAGTCCATAACGTAGTTCGTACGAAATGTGATTAATGTTTATGGATGTGGTTTATGCTTAAGCTTTCTTAGATTCAATTGTTCAAGCTGAAGTTTATGCTTGATGATGATTGTAATTGAATCTAGAGATAACCTAATGTGGATTGAAGTGAATATGGATATGGATATGGAGGACCTAAGAATTCTAAGATGTGATACCGTACTTGGAGAGGTCGTCTAAGTTGCCTATGTATTTCAGAGGTCCTGAAAATCATATGAAAATCAGGTACAACATAGTTCATTGTTTTTGGGTTGGTATGGATATCCTAAAGAAGACTAAAGAAGGCTAAAGTGCGTACAACCCAAGTGGATCAAGGTACGGTTTGGGAACTAAGTGTGTACAGTCCGAGTGAACCACAGGTACTAGTTTAGAATCTAAGGGTGTACAGTTCGAGTGAACCATAGGTACAGATTCGAGAGAACCTAAAGGGTGTACAGTTCGAGTGAACCATAGGTACAGATTCGAGTGAACCTAAGGGGTGTACAATACTAGTGAACCACGGGTACAAATTCGAGTGAACCTAAAGGATGTACAGTTCTAGTGAACCATAAGTATAGATTCTAGGATGTATAGTTCTAGTGAACCACAGTTACAGATTCGAGTGAACCTAAAGGGTGTACAGTTTTAATGAACCACAGGTACAGATTCGATGCATACAATCCGAGAGAACTACAAGTATGACCTAGAATAGAGTTATGGAACCGTGTTTGGGAATCTCTCCAAACTGCATACGTATCTTAGGGTGCTACCCTAAGAATTAGGATCCGCGTAGTTCAAAATGCGGAGTCAATCATTGATTTGAATATTTTTCAAGATCATGGTGTGGAACCGTGTTTGAAAATCTCACCAAACTACCTACGTATCTTAGGGTGTTGCCCTAAGAATCAAGATCTGCATAGTTCGAAATGTAGATTCATTCACTGTTGTTCTTTTTTCAATACCAAGGTGTGGAACCTAAATGCTATATGGTTCGATTCACATCACACCTATCTAGTTTTCTGTATCCTAGGGGAAAATGAGCTAAGGGCTAGGGATCGTCCTAAGCTATCCTTGACCTAAAATCCTAATTTGGCATGTATTGGGCTAGGCTTTCTGATTCTTGATTAAGATTTATTATTTTTTCATTCTTACCCTTCCCGTGAATGTGGGTGCCTACATACACGTTCCCACACCTAATATGTCTTCTAGGTGTACAGCTATGGCAGTTCGACTACGGTGTTACAGAAATTGAGTTATTGCCAATAATATATATCATTCAAATATAGCAAGTAACAGCATATATCATCTCAAATATAGCTATAAAGCATGTGAATCAATATAATAGCAAGCATGTGAAAGCATTGATCAAACATCGATCATTAACAATGTGACCAAGATCATATTTGATCGACTACTCAGATTTGATGTAATCGATCATCATCAATGTGATCAAAATCATATTTGATCAATGGTTCAGATTCATTTAAAACATTCACGAGGTCAATCCGACCGTTCAAATTTAATTAAATCACTCAAAAAGATAATCTATCCATTCAAATCAATCATCAAGACAATCCAATGGTCCAGATTCATTTATATCGCTCATGATGTCAATCCAATGGTTCAGATTCAAATGAGATGCTCATGATCAAGATATAATGGTCTCAAATTCTTCTAAAGCACAATTTTATGGAAATCTAACGGTTTAAATCATGCCTACAAGATCAAACTATGAAAACTGGTCAGACTGATTTTCAGATTCGAACCAGTCATGGAAAAATAATCATAAGATATTCTTCAATCATGCAAAAAATTATTTTAACTTGGTTTTCTTTCAGACTCATGTGGCTACCTTTTTCTTCAAGGAAGTGATGTCTAAAAAAATCTCTACAGGACACTTATGCATGGATTTTTCATATTTTTTACTACAGTCAATAGATTCTGTAGACCTTTGCCAAAATATACATATGGGGCTTCATATATATTAAAATTAAGCTCAAAATACATCCTCTGAAAGAGGACTCAGAGACCTAGATTTTTTCTCATGAAGGAAAATCCTAACAGGGAACCAAAATGGGTCGAATATGCACCACAAGTGCAGGCATGTGCACTGGTCAAGTCTGTTCCAGATTCTGACCAGCTGCACCATAAATTATATATAAAATCAACCACTCATTGAAAATAGAATTCAGGCATATGGTTATGTAGATAACTTATAGATCTAATATTTCATTAAAAAATATCATGCAAAAAGAAAGATTCTCAAGGCTCAAACATCACATCTCAGTCATGTAATTCAGTATGTTTTAACTGACCCTAAAACCGACCATGGTGCACTTCAAAATATCATATGAAATCCATAAAATATCAGGAAAAATCCAATGCCAAATTTTTCATGACTTCATATCTATCACTTTCTCTGTAGGAAGGATTATCAAATTATGACTGAAAATTCTATTTTTAGAGCTTTTCCAAAGAGGGTTTGCACTGTACCAGTGAAGGATAGTAGCATCATTGGGGATTTTTTATCTTGATTTATCTTGACTTTCTCAACTCCAAATGAGTCAAAATTTATAGGGGAAATTTCTAACATATGTATGAGTATCGAATAAAAGTTTGGATTCCAAATTCATCAAAAATATATATGAGATGCATGTCCCAAAATTGGATTCCAGATCTAGAATTTTTAGATCTGACATCTACCTTGTAAAAAAAATATTAAAATACTAAAAAATCATCATATGACATTCAATTTTCTCCATTGAGTACTTTAAACATATTATAATACATAAAAATATCAAAGATAGGCATTACAGCATCCACATGCACGCAATATAACTTCTCTGATCATGATTTATCAAAAATAGGCATATTCAAGAAACTTTTGATATGTTAGCATCATGGAATCATATCAAAACCAAAGTTTTGGTTACAGCAATGAGTGAGGGACCATGAATTGCAGATATGTATTAGAAAATAAGAATAGAGAATGGACTTATCTCTTTGCAGAGAGTTCCCTCTCTCTTAGCTTCTCCTTCTTCCTTCTCTTCTTCTCTTTTCCTTTTTCTTCCTATTCTTTGGCTCCTCTCTTTCTTCTTCTCTATTTCTTCTTCTCTTCTCTTCTCTTGGACTCTCTCTCAATTTTCAACCCTTTTAGATTTCCCTCTTTTTCTTTTTTTCCCTTCCTTTTCTCTTTTCTCTCTTTTTTTTTCTTTCTTTTTGTTTTCTTTTCCTTTTCTCCATTCACGTTCTCCCCTCTTTCCTTTTTTTTTTCTTTTTTTTTCTTTTCCTTTTCTCCACTCACGTTCTCCCCTCTTTTTGTTTTTTTTTTTCCTTTTTTTTCTTCTTTTTTTCTTTTTTCTTCTTTCCTTATTTTTTCCTAGAGTCGGTGTCTTTTTTTTTTAAATTCCAGCCGCCAACTCTTTACACCTTTCGGCTTCTTTATTAATGCGTATAATATACATATATTTATATAATAATATATATTATAATAATATATGATAATATATATAATACCCATAACGTATATGCACATGGATTTAACATATTTGTCTGAACTGGTCTGGACTGACTTTGGTTGGACTAAGTTGGATTGGACTGAGTTAAACTGATATGGGTTGAGCTGGGTTGGGCCAAGATTGATTTTTCTCTCTCTATCATTTCATAAACCATTTCCGTCGTCATTCCGCATGAAATTTTTTGACAGCCTCTACCCTAAATTTTCTACGTTCACTTTATAGAATACTAAAAATGAGGAATACTGGAGCTTGAATCACCTTATTTGGATGTAAAATGGCCAACTTATGAATTTTTGAAGTTTAAATAGCCAATTTACGATAATTCGGCTAGCAACTCTGCATGGGATGCCTCGAAGACCTCTGTCTCAAATCCTTCATGTCCACTTTGTACGCACTAAAAATGAGAAATACTAGAGATTGAATAATCTCATTTGGACGTAAAATGGCTAACATATAAATTTCTGAAGTTTAAATAGGTCAATTCATGATAATTTGACTAGTAACTCTGCATGAGATTCCTCGGAGATCTTTGTCTCAAATCCTTCACATCTACTTGGTAGAGCACTAAAAATGAAGCATATTAGAGTTTGAATCACCCCATTTGGTCGTCGGATAATAAAATTATGAGGAATTGAAGTTTAAGCGAGCATATCGGTTTGCGGCTCTACATGGGATCCCTTGGAGACCTCTGCTCCAGATTTTTCGTCTCCACTTTGTAGAGCACCAAAAATGAGGAATAATGACACTGGAATCACTTTATTTGGACATCAGATGAGCGAAATATGAGAAGATGAAGTTTAAATAATTAAACTTGCGATAATTTACATGCAAACCCCTGGATATTATTAATCTTCATAAAATACCCTTATTCTTATTCCCAGACTAAAATTGTCATATCTTCTTCATTTGACATCATAATTGAGTGATTCTGGTTTCATTTCGAAGGTATTTCCATTATCTACGCATCCATGCAGATTGCAACCCATTTTTTTACTGTGGGGCCCACCAAAAACCTCTTCAAAGTCACAGTCAAAATCCAAACCTTGCATTGGGATTCACCAACCTACCATATATATTCACTTAAGCTCCTGGACACTGGGGATCATCTCAGTTATTCTCAAAACATTATAGAGAGCATGCTGGGGCTAATCGACTATCATTTTTGAGAAAGTTTCACTCGTCTCCCCTGTATTTTCTAAAATTTCTCTTACTTCTCCCACTTAGATGTCTACTCTCCAATAAGACTTTGTTCAACTAGGGATGGCAAAAATGTGTTGCTTACAACTTTGGGACTGAATCTCCTTTCAGATGACCATTAATATACTCATCCCGCCTACTTATCATCAACAAGTGGTTGATGCCTATTATTCTGGTTTATACCCCAGTTTGGGTTTGTTAAAACTCATCATTGGGTTACTCCAATTTGGGTTCATTAATGCTCATTATTGAATTGATTTTTTAATGCTTGTCATTTTGATCTATACCCTAATTTGGGTCTACTCAAGCTCATCATTAAGTTATCTCAATATTGGGGAATAAGCACGAAGTCTTCTCCTTTATTTTGGAAACTCTTGAGACTTTAAAATCATCTCCATCAATCAATAAGGCATAAGTACCAAGGGTGTACAGAATATCATCTATTCAAAGATCCATTTCAATCTGACAAGCAACCTAGTATGGGGAGAAGCAGAAACCCTCAACATCAATATTCTGGTCCTCTACCCTTCTAACCTTTTCAACAACTACTCTAGTCAACTTTATGTTAAAGCATGGGTTCTTAACATTATGCCTTTCAATCATTGCAAGCCTTTGATAAACACCACCTTATTCAACTTTAACATGATCTTGAATACAACCTGAAGTAATTAATCATGCCTAAATATAAACAACTTAGGGATGAGTGATTGTTTGTCCTTTTGGCTCTCCTTCAATACTCCGTCAGGCACAAATATTGGGTTTTGCTAAAACTATATGCTTTATTGTACTAGATCGACCAGAATATTCAATGCATTCACTAACTTGAAATTCCTATCCTCAATAGTATCTAGCACCGGATTAGGTTTGTCTATGATTTCTATTGACACTTCAAAAGCTTGACAAGGAGGTTGGGTATACTCTGGAAAGTTCTAGATAATTTTTTTAATAGGGCCTTTTACCCAAATGATGGCTATGATGAAGATTGAATTCTGACTTCATTGGTAGATTTAGTAAAAGATATAATCATGAATGATAAATTTGGGATTTAAAAGATCTGCAAGTATAGGCACCTGCTACTATTTAGATTGTCTATTCTGATGTATTAGGTTCACTAAGACATTAACTGTATTTTCTAATCTCAACAATTTCTCTTCAATTGTTTTAGACATTTTACTCTTGATCCTTAGTCATATTTTAACTGATTTGTGAAAACATGCGTAGATGATTTGCCAGACTCAAAAACAAAAATTCTAGACAACTTCTTATAGGAATGGTTAAACTAGTTTATCCAAAATAACAGCCCAAGATAATCCCAACTCAATAAATTGCTTTCTACTTCCATGTGATGTAGAGGAATAACTAAGATTATTGCTTTCAATGACTAATGATCCTTAACTAATAGAGGTCATACTTTTCACAGCCAAAGGTATTCCAGATCTTATTGGTTTTGAGGGATAAGATTTCCTAACAGGGGTTGTGTCTATCTTTATTGGCAATTCATTTCCATGATTGTTGTTATCTTCTATTTGCTGCCTAGCAGCCATCGACATCTCAAAGGATAATATCCTTGAGCAACATGTAGCTTTTACACTCATTATTCAAACCCATCACTGAATATGGACCGAAGAAAAGATAAAGGAAAGGAATAAGTAGGAAGGAATAATTGGATTGAAGAATAGGATTTGAGAGGATTACACATGCACATACACAATGACTCGACCATATCATGGTTAGTTCTTTCATAAGAGGAGTCAAACTAATCTATCCTAGTCAATCTCACTGAATTCAAATAGTCTTGTAGATGGTTTTGAAGAACATGATTCCAAAATGCGCTACATGATCACCAAAAATAGAATACATGGACTTATCCAATTCAAAGAGTTTGAAACGGATCCATTAGTTTGTCAACTCCAATGAATGATAAGAAACAATTTTGGTTCAGAAGTGAACAAAAAGTAAACACTTTAATCAAAATGTTCATATTGATATAAGAAAGAATTGAGTCACTCTCATTTATGACATTGAATATGATAAGTCCATTAAATGAGTTGTATGCATGTGAGGGTTGTATACAGATGTATACAAATCTCAGTTCCAAAATTTGGAACTTAAATATATATGCTCATGGATAGACTTAAGAAGATTAATATAATCAAATTGAGAATCAAGTGATTCTTAATACATTTATATTGTTGTCGTCTCAAACTAGACTGGTCCTTAGTTCGATCGGATTTTCTGCACAAGGAAGAAAATAATACCATTGTGATGGTCGGGTGGAGACACCCTTTGGCCACTCCGATGCTTAAGTTAGTTTGATGGACAAGCAATATGAGACAGATAAGGAATAATGTCCCTTTGTATTAAGTAGATTCGGGTAGCTTACTTGCTCTGAGTTTGGAAGCTTGAAAATTGTCTGTGTATTTACCTGTATATGCTTTGTCCATTTATAGGCTGGGAGTGACCTGAATAGGGGAGCTAGACATGCCTTCTATCATGGCGGAATGTCCTCCCCTGGAGTGTGACTTATGCCAGTTGACTTGGAGCTCAAGTGATTTTATGTTGAGTCATCGGATAGTGGGATCTCTACTTCAGGATTCTGTTGATTACTCCATGGCGGATATCTGGGAAATCTTGTTCTTTGCAGTCAGGTCTCTCAAAGTGGGCCCCCATTCATACGTTACTATACAACTGGCATTAAGTGCATGAACTTGTGCAACGGGGCCTTTTTTGGAGAGGTGCCGAGGTCATCATATTGGAGAGGCACCGAGGCCTCCATACTGCTGAGGCCCTGATGTCTCAATATTGGTAAGGCATCGAGGCCTTGATGACAGCGAGGCTACGAGGCTCTAGCGATGGCGAGGCTCTGAGGCCCTCAAGATGGTGAGGCTCTGAAGTTCTCACAATGGCGGTTTGGGTTAGGCTTCTCCTTTTAAGTTTGGTCATGATTACAAGGGTCTTCCCTCGAGGGCATGGGCCTTAGCGTACATGTGTCGAAACTTGATTGGGGGAGACACATTCTTTCGTTTCAGATGCCTCTTGCTCTTGCCTACTTCTTGAAGGTGGGGAGAGCAATATGTCTTTCATTCTTTGTCTGAGGCCTATGAGGCTTCCTCCTGAGAAAACATAATGGTTGCTTTTTGAGTGGAATTTTAAAATTTAAGTCGAGGCGTTGTGGGTCCTGCCACTTACCTTGTTTTTCGCTGATCATACTATCCCATCATAAACGTGTCTGAAGAGGTCAAGTAAGGTGCGTCCATGTGGAATTTTGCTTTTTCGATGTGACGGTTATAGTCATTTTGCAGGTTTACAGACCATTATGACTTACGTTCAGATTTTTATCCTAATGAGTGGTTTTTATAAACTGTTCATTTCCTCGTCTTTCTTCTTTCTATTTTTTTCTCTGATTTCTCTGGTTTTGGTTTTTTGCTATTTCTTGTTCTCATACTTTTCGCATAGCTCTTCATCGATCTTCAGCACATTCAAGTAATTATGGCTAGGTCTAAGAATCCCAGCAATAGGGTAGAAACTAATCCTGAAGAGGAAGCCTCAGGCTCGATGCTACCAAGCGATGCAATCAGGTTTCCACTTCAGCCTCCATTCCTCTCATCATTCACCAAACAGGAATAAGTTGGAAAAATGAGGTTAAAAGGGCCAGGGCTATCCAAGCTGCCCAAATATGGGTGGTGAATCTCAAGCCTCCACCATCTTCAAGAGTCCCTCCCGATACCAGCTTTGCTTCTAGTAATATTGAGAGTCGAATGACTCAGTCCTGCCTAGACGCCATTAGAAAGCTTTACGATATCGCTGAGAACTTTTCTTTTGTGTTACCTGAGTCTGAGGATAAGATGTGTACCCATCTTGACTATGCCAGTGTTGTGTATGAGGAGATATTCCAACTAGGGTTTCGGCTCCCTCCCCCTTCTTTTTATTTTGAATTATTGGACAGCTACGGACTAGGCCCTTCGTAGATTATCCTCAATGGGTGGCATGAGATTACTAGTTTCCTGGCTTGTTCGAAGCTGAGTGGGTTACCCACTGAGGTTGCCCTCTTTAAGAAGTTCATCCATTTGGTTTCTAGTGCATCGATTGAAGGGGATGGCTGGTATTACTTCCAGCATCAGAATGACTATTCTTATGCCTCAGCCAAAGATGTCATCACCTCACATTATAATTGGAAGCACAACTTATTTTTTGTTTCCTGGCCTCCATTTCCTAAGGATACCTGGCCTCACAGCCATTGGTCCAAGTTTATCATTTCTATGGTCAACACTGTCCCTATAATTGACCAAGACCTAAATGAGTGCGCTGAAGAGATTTGCTCCGTCCCTCCCCCAATTCTAGAGCAGCTAACTGATCTTGAGTTCCTTCAGAACACTAGGCTGGGTAAGCCCCATTTCATCTAACTAACTTCATTACTTTTGGTTATTCAAAACTTGACCTCTTTTTTCTGGATGACAGTGGACATCAAATTGGATGATCTTGCTGCAGTCCTTCTTGTCGAAAGTCCACAGGTGATAGGCTCTCCCGACTCCCAAGTTTCCAAGGAGTCTTTAGCACGTCTGGCCGAGCCTGTCGAAACCACCGAGGTGATTGGATCTTTTTCTCTTGTCAACCTCTGTTCTCTTGGGCAAAAGAATACTGCAGGGGAAGGTGATGTCGAGGCTCTAGAAGCCGAGGGGGAGGAGGGCACCGAGCTTTGGCCTCGTGAAAAGTAGAAGTGCCGCCAACGTGACAAGCTTGAGAAGAAGAAAAAGAAAAAGAGACCTTCTAGGGCTGAGGAGGAGCCTCAAGGTACATTCTTGAAAACTCATCCTTCCTAGCATCCGTCTCGAGTTTATTGTTTTGTCTTAACTCTCTTTTTCCTGTTTAGATGTCGACCATACTCAGGACCCAGCTGGGGAGTTCGCCTGTCACACCCCAATTCCGCACTATTTATAATGGTGTGATGAACCGCTAATAAACCAACGATTCAACCAGGATCTCTAATAGGCTATGTCCATTGAAAATAAAACCATACACATCCACAACCACAATCAGAATAAATACACAATAGAAAAAGTCTTATAGTAAATAAACTGAGAAATCTAACTGTGATAATCATAAATAAAATATCAAGTTATTGTTGTATCAATTGAGACATAAATAAATAAAATATCAATTACATTCCTTTAATAATTCAAACAAAATCTAATCGAATATGCATGAGTTGCACTTACATGAGGAGTCATGCGTATCCACTAAGTCTTCAGCTCCCATCGCCGCCACATGCCCGTACACAAGAGCATTCATATAATCTTCGACAGTGGTACCTGCATCATCAACTAAAAATATTCGACGTCGAAAGGGTGAGCATACATCATGGCTCAGTGAGCAAACAAAACAATGCAACAAATATATGCATGCATTCAATTCATATTTATGGTCTGGTAAATAAGTTTGCAATGCGCTATAGAAAGGTTCGGTAGCCGCCTCGCCTCTATGCACAGGGTGTGAAGGCCCGCCCAAAGGTTAACGTTTATTGTCATCCCCATCCACCCTACCATGGAATAGAGATAGAGCTAAAGTGCTGAGGCCCGGCCTATGACACTTCCCCTGATACTCTACCCATACCAACATGTAAGCCCCTGCTAGCGAGGGCTCGCAAACTGGGCTCGCAACTAACCAATCCTAATGCCAAACAGTGTATCCAAGGCTTCACCCCAGCATCCCTCAATACGTCCATAGAGATAGGGCTAAGGCCCCCCAGCAGAGTCAGAGACTACACGGTCCGAGACCACCTCCCCTCATACACTACGACGTAATAGTTCTGCTAAGGTAATGGTGATTCGACAATGTCAGTGGACAAGACTTGAGTTAGAGATAGAGCTAGAGTGCTGAGGCCCAGCCTATGACACCCCCTGATACTCGCTCGCATCAAGCACACTAACCACAGACATACATTCACATGCCTATTCCTATCATCATCATCATCATCATCATCATGTTATAAACAATAAATATAAATATGCATGAACAATAATAATAGAAATATTGGATGACATGTTAAATGCACATGACAAACATACACGCATAAAATCAATCATGGCATTGGACTCAAGAAATAAAAATAGTTTATTATTAGCCAATTAGTTTAGGTCTTGTTCCCTCACCTTTGCTTGATTGTAGATCCTCTTTCAAGCTTTAAGAATCGACTTAATATCACTATTATATCACTAAAAGACCTACTAAAGTTGATAGAATTTAATTAGAATTAATTCAAATTTTGAAAAGCCTACTGTTAACTGGGGCTCACAGGACGGGTCGCAGGTAGGGTAGCAATTTTCTGCGACCCCCTGTAGTAGGGTCGATGCCAGGGTCGGATGTTCCATCAACCCTGGGTGCGACCACCCCTTTTCTGGACTTCCCGAACACTGGGGGTCGATGCTAGGGTCTGGTAGGGTCGATTCTCCATCGACCCCACGTGCGACCCCCCATGGGTTTAGTCAAGATTTTCATCTTACAGTCCATTCTCTTGTGTTTGGGTCCTATGGCTTGCTTTTATAATCCATTCCATACATGTTCTATGGTTTAGAACTATAGTTTATTCACCTACATGGTTTTAATGATCTCCTCCATGGTTTCCATTGAAACCTAACCATGGATGGATGATTTGGGTTTCTCCTAGATCATAACCTCTTTACTATCTACTCTAAGGTCTTAAGAAATTCATGGAGATGGTATCCATACCTAAGAATTAGACTTGTTTCTCTGAAACCTTCTCTTTGGTCTTTTTCTCCACTTTCCTTCTCTTCTCCTTCTCTTCTCTTTATCTCAATCCAATTAGGGTTCTAAAAGGAGTGAAAGAGGCTTAGGGACGTCCTATTTATAGAGTAGAAATTCCAAAAATAAGTCCCACTGAGATTAGGAAAGAATCCCATTGTAATTTGGAAAGTTTCCAAATCACGGTTTCTGTCGGTAGACTAGGGGTCGATGAGGGGGTCGGAGATCCCGTCGACCCCTGGTTTTAAGTTGTCCGACCCCCGGTTAGAAACTCAGGGTCTGACTTTTATATTGGGGGGTCCGACCCTGCCTAGCTGGGTGTGCGACCCTCTCCCCTATTTTAGTGTTTTTGGGTCTGTTTAATACCTGGGATCGTTATCTCCTTCATGCACTTGGTCCATTTTTCTCGACCATGATGGGTAGACCTGGTTTAAGGTGGAAAGACCGAGTTAGTTCGATACGGGTCTTACAACTCCCCTCTACTAATAAAAATTTCGTCCTCAAAATTGTACATACCTTTCGAGTCAAATAAATGAGGATATTGCTTTCGCATAGCATTTTCTTCTTCCTATGTAATTTCTTCCATATCTCTACTTCTCTAGGTGACCTTAACATAATAGATATCATGGTTGCGTAGTCGTTGAACCTTTCGACTGGTGATTTCAGTTCGTGTTACTTCAAATGTCAAATCTTCAGTCAAATCAGGTAGGTCTATTGTCAAAATGTGCGTCGGATCCTTGACATACTTCTTCAATAAGGAAATATGAAATACGTCATGCACACTTGACATAAATGGTGGTAGTGCTAACTGGTAAGACACTTTTCCACGTTTAGCTAGAATCTCATATGGTCCGACATATCTCGGACTTAATTTCCCTTTCTATCCGAACCGTTTCAAACCTCGCATAGGCGATACTTTTAAGAATACCTTATCACCCACGACGAATTCAAGGTCTCGGCGTCGAGTATCTGCATATTTCTTCTGACGATTCTGAGCTGTTCTCACTCTTTCCTTGATAATGTCGACTACTCGAAAAGTTTCTTCAATAAATTCTGGTCCAACAATACTACGTTCCCGAACTTCATTCCAAAACAAAGGAGTTCGACACTTCCTGCCATACAACGCTTCATAGGGTGACATCTGTATAGTAACCTGATAGCTATTGTTATAAGCGAACTCAATCAGTGGTAACTTTTCATCCCATGATCCTTTAAAATCAATTACACATGCTCGAAGCATATCTTCTAGAATTTGAATTGTAAGCTCTGACTGTCCATCTGTCTGTGGATGGAATGCAGTACTAAACTTCAATGTTGAACCCATAGCCTTTTGTAATCCTTCCCAAAACTTTGAAGTAAATCGTGGATCTCTATCGGACACAATACTTTCAGGTAGACCGTGTAATCGCACAATGTTATCCACATACAGCTTAGCTAACCTCTCCAGTATATACTGAGGTCGTATAGGTATAAAGCGAGCTGTTTTAGTCAGGCGGTCTACAATCACCCAAACTGCGTCAACTACTCGAGGAGTCAATGGTAATCTTATGAGGAAGTCCATAGTGATACAGTCCCATTTCCATGCTGGTTTCGGTAACGGCTTTAACAGTCCTTCCGATCTTTGTCATTCAGCCTTTACTTTCTGACAATTTAGGAATTGAAACACGAACTTAGCTACATCTGCTTTCATTCCTCTCCACCAATATAATTTCTTTAGATCATGATACATTTTTATACTTCCAGGATGTATCGAATAGATGGTGGTATGGGCTTCTTTCATCAATCAGTGTCTAATGTCCAAGCTTTCTGTTTCAGGTACGCATATTCTTCCTTTGTACTTCAGTACCTTTTCTTCGTCCAAGGTGAACTCAAGGATAGTCTTACCTTTTTCAATGTCCTCTTATACCGTCCTTAGGTAAGGATCTGATTTGATAACTGTCTTTACTTCATCAATTATATCCGGTATAATCTTCAATGCGCCGAACATATTTGAAAACCGATGAATAAATCCTTGGTTAGCTGATCCATCCAGTGCATCTATCACAAACTGCTCATTACCGTGATTGAATACTTTTCCGGTAGTACACATTGTGGCAGTTGGGCAAACCTCTCCCTGAGATTTTATCATTGCCTTTCTACTTAACGCATTGGCTACTACATTAGCTTTCCTCAGATGATACTGGATATCATAGTCATAGTCTTTCAATAATTCCATCCATCTTCTTTGTCTCATATTCAACCTTCTGATTAAATAGATAAGTAAGGCTTTTATGGTCTGATTTAATATGAAACTTCTCCCCGTACAGGTAATGCCTCCATATCTTGACAGCATGTACTACTGCCGCTAGTTCCAAATCATGAGTGGGATAGATCTTCTCATGTGTTTTCAACTGTCTTGAGGCATAGGCAATTACTTGTTCTCCTTGCATAAGTACGCATCCTAATCCCAGTCCTGACGCATCGGTGTACAAAATAAATGGCTGTCCTGGAATCAGAATAGTCAAGATCGGAGCGGATATCAATCTAGCCTTCAATGTTTGGAAACTCTTCTCACATTTCTCAATCCAAACAAACTTTTTGCCTTTCTTAGTCAAACTGGTGAGAGGTACGGCAATTCAGGAATAGTCTTCCACAAATCGTCGATAATAACCAGCTAGACCCAGAAAACTTCTAATTTCTACAACGCTCTTCGGTGCTTCCCACTTTACAATAGCCTCGATCTTGCTGAGATCCACTTTAATTCCTTCAGCGGATACAACATGGCCTAGAAATGCGACTTCCTTTAGCCAAAACTTACACTTTGAAAATTTGGTGTAGAGCTTCTCCTTCCGTAGTTGCTGCAGAGCGACGTTTAGATTCTTAATATGAGTTTCCTCATCTTTGGAGTAGACCAATATATCATCGATGAATACAATAACCGATGTATCCAACATATCGTGGAATACCCGATTCATAAGTTCCATAAAGATTGTTGGTGCGTTCGTCAATCCGAAAGACATGACAAAAAATTCATAATGCCCATATCTGGTCCTGAATGTTGTCTTAGGAATATCATCATCTTTAATCTTCAACTGATGGTAGCCTGACCGAAGATCGATCTTGGAGAAAACTTTTGCTCCTTGCAACTGATCGAACAAGTCATCGATCCGAGGCAATGGGTATCGATTCTTGATTGTTAGTTTATCCAGTTCTCGGTAGTCTATACACAATCGAACACTACCGTCCTTCTTCTTTACGAATAATACTGGCGCTCCCTATGGTAATATGCTAGGGTGAATGTAACCCTTGTCCAGCAGTTCTTATAGTTGTACTTTCAATTCTTTCAGTTCAGTAGGAGCCATTCGATAAGGTGCTTTCGATACTTGTGCGGCTCCAGGTATAAGATCTATAACAAACTCTATAGCTCGGTCGGGTGGTAATCCTGGTAGTTCTTCAGGAAATACATCTGGAAAGTCACGCACGACATCAATATCTTCCATTCGTGGTGCTTCCTTGCTAAGGTCAACCACAGATACTAAATACCTGACTGCTCCTTTTTTAAGGCACTTCTTTGCCTTCAACGCAGAGAGTATGAGCTTTCGTTTACGGGGAAGTTTGGTTCCAAAAAAACTGAACTCTGCTCCTTCCTTGTCTTTAAATGTCAGTTTCTTTTCGGCACATACTAGGTTTGCAGAATGCCGAGCTAACTAGTCCATTCCCAAGATGACGTCAAAGTCTGCCATCTCGATTTGAATCAAGGTTGCATCTAAGGTTTTCTCGTCAATGAGAACTGGACATGGCCCATAACCTTTTTTTAATTCCACTTCTAATCCCATCGGTGATCGTACAAGTAGTTTGTAATCTAATGTTTTGATGGGTAAATTCGGCCTCTTTCCAAATGACACAGATATAAAAGAATGAGTAGCTCCTGAGTCAAAGAGTACTCTGGCGGGTATGCCATTTATAGGTACGATACCTGTGATTTATTTTAACTTAGTCTACATGCTCAATACAACGTAATACAACTTAAAAAAATTAAGTCATATCTGTGACCACATCAGGCGATGCGGCAGCATCCTCTGATGTAACCGCGTAAAATCATCCTTGATGTAGCTACTTCCTGAGCTTAGGACATTCTGTTATCATATGTCCCACTTGATTATAGTTAGAACATTTTATTCCTTCAGTAACTGGCTTTTGTTTCTGTTGAGCTACGGGAGTAGTCTTGGTTGTAGCGGTAAAGCCTTGAGCCTGGACAGGTTTGAATGTCTTGTTATTCCCTCCGTTATAAGAATTTCCAGCTGGCCTTTTTATACCTCTGTTTTGTATGAAATAACTCTCCTTTTGGCTCGATTCTATAACTCGAGCAATTTGTGCTGCTTCATTATAGATTTTCTTTTCATGTCCCAGAACATGCTCGCGGATGCTTCCCCTAAGTCTCATGATGAACATTCGGGTCTTGGTGTTTTCCTCTTGCATACTGGCGGGTGCAAAGAAGAACAGCTCCTCATAACGCTGTTCATATGCATCCACGGTCATCTGCCCTTGATATAAACTCAGGAACTCTCTTTTCATAGAATCTCTGAAACTTCTAGGAATGTACTTCTCAAAGAATGCCTCCTTATAAATATCCCAAGTCAGTTGGGCGTGCTTTGTTAATAAATATGTCCTGGTAGACCTCTACTAATGGTGTGCATTTCCTTTCAACATAAAGGTGGCATACAACACTTTTTCTTCTTCATTTAATGTCATCATCATAAAATTTCTTTCCATTTCGTCAACCCAGTGTGCCGACCATAAAGGATCTGCCGGCTTGCCATTAAATTCTTTGGGCTTCAGTTTCAGAAAATGCTCCACCAGTCTAGAGTGGTCTAGCTGTTGCGGGTCATATGTCCCATACATAGGTGGTTGGTATTGATATCCACCTTGAGCTACCTCAGGATTTTGTACTTGAGCCTGCATGATGGGAGTCTGAGGTGCGTGGGGTACTGTGTTACTTCCCCCTGGAGCTGTGCTTGCCTGTCCTGCAGGCATTGGAGGTGTCTGTGCAGCTAGAGAGGTTATGCCTATGGAAGCTTGTATAGTAGCTTGTGCCTGTTGGATTTGCTGCAGCTGTTGGGCCAAGTTCATTACGATTGTAGCCAGGTCTGTAGGTGGAGCTGGCAGATTTGTAGGGTTTGGCTGCTCAATAATGACGGACGGTGCCGTGTTCGTATTCCCCTGTGTTTCCGGGTGTGTCTGGCTATCTTCCCCCACAGGTGGTGGTGGTGGGATAGAGTTACGGCTTTGTCTGGTTACTCTGCGTCCAGCCATTGTCTAATCTGGTAGTGAGATTTTCTGAAAATCATTGAACACGTGAGACAATCATTATATAATTTATTCTCATATTTTAAAACCACTAACAAATGGTATTTTCAAACTTTTCAGATCATTCTGTCAAAATTTACTGTCTTTTTAATGCAAGGTCGATGGTGGGGGTCGATGGTTATCCGACCCTAGGATTGACCCTGGGAATTACTGATTCTTACCAAGAGCTGGGGGTCGATATGGGGGTCGATGGATGTCTGACCCTAGGTTCGACCCCTGGTTCTCTGTCAGATTACCGAGAGCCGTGGGTCGATGAGGGGGTCGATGGGTGGGTCGATGGTTTTGGTCGAATTCTCCGACCCCCGGACTAAAAATCAGATTTTTAAGTTCCGATTCTGAGTCCATTTCCCATTCTTTCTCCTCCGCTCCGACTCGTCTCGTCCCTCTGAGTTGCTACAGTGACAACTCTGATCCGTTGGTGGTTTGTGCTTCTCGTTTCGACGTCTACACCTCCTCTACAGGTATATCTTCTACGTTTTCATGTTTTTAGGTTTCCTTACCTAGGTTTTTGCTCGTATATCTCATTTTCTTCAAATTAAACTTTTTCCAACCATAAAAATTCGATTTTTATTGGGGGCTTTTGTTGTTGGTGACTCAAGGAACGAAAGCCCTCAAAAATATTTGAGTTTCATCGGTTGGTTATCGAGAAACTTGAAATTTAAAATTTCTTCCAATTCAATCTCATTAGCTAAAATTTCCAATTGTATGAGTCTTATAGGATAGTTTAGGATCTATGTAAGTCCTCCTGCCCACGTGTATGGGTGAAAAGTGAGGCTTTTGACCAATTTACGTCGTTATAATGTCAAAATTTTGGGTTTTTCATCTTTACTAACCCAATATCTATTTTTCTTTGTTATTTGCAGATACTATGGCTCGTACCAAGGTACCTAGTGTTCGCGACCGTCTTCGCTTCTGTTCCAATGAAGTCGAGACGTAGTATGCCCACTACCCTCTCAAGAAAGTAGAGGGAGGCCGCAAGGTGGACTTGGCTAGCCTGGCCTTGTTCGACGTAGAGAGGGTTTTTGGTGACATGGGTTGGCTTCCTGTCATCACCTATGACGCCTGTACCTATCCTGACTTGGTACGACAGTTTTATTGTAATATCCAAGTGGTGGGGATCACAACGACGTTAAGAGGGGTAGTGAGCTCAGGATCACTAGCTATGTCAAGGGAGTTGAGATTTTCTTTGACTATCGGCAGCTAGTAGACATGCTGGGTATCTCATATGATGGCTCCTTCATGTTCTGTGCCCCTAGAGAGCCCCAGTTCTTTTCATTACAGATGAGGGCTGAGATAGACCGTCAGCTCATCAGAGAGGATCGCTGGGAGATGAAAGCGAGTTACCTACGTTCAGATCCATGGGTGTACTGTAAGATTATCAGCCCAACCTGATTCTGCAGAGTGGACATTACGAAGGGTCTCCCAGTTGACCTAGTATCTGCTGTACTGTATAAGCACTAGGCAGCCGGTCTGCCTTCCTTACATCATCATGCGGACGATGATCAACGCTACGTTGCCCAGTCATACTGGTAACCTGCCTTATGGACGCATGATCACCACGCTGCTTACCCGCCTGGGTGTTGACTTACTGGATGAGAAGATTCAGGAGAAATCCTTCTCATCACCTCTGGATTGGGAGGCCATCTATAAGATGGGCATATGGGATGCCCAGGTCAGCGATGAAGAGAGGAACGCGATGGTGCGCCCTCGCACTCGTGTGGAGATGGTTGACGCTGAGGCAGCAGCAGCAGCCGCTGGAGCAGGGGTTCATGGGGATGATGACGATCTTCTGTACATGGATGTGGATGCCATACCTCCTCCATCTCCTACTCTTGCTACAGGAGCTGGTCCTTCTTCTTCAGCTAGTTCTTTACATGCAGCTGGTCTTTCGTATGCACCTTCTGATGACATGATGGGGATACTGCATGAGATACGAGAGGCTCAGCACATGTCTAATTTGAGGATGGGAGAGCTTCAAGAGGCTCAACGCTTGTCTGATCAATGGGTGGGAGAGCTTAGGGATGCTCAGCGCGTGACTGACTAGCGGGTGACTACTCTCACAGCTAGTCTCTAGACGACCCAGACTAAGATAGCTTGGTTGACTAGAGTCTACGCTGAGGACTATGATAGAGACCGTGAGGCACTGCCTCCCCCATCACCTCCAGCTTCTTGATGTATTTTTTTTCTCTTTCTTTTGGACTTCAGAGTAACTATCCGGGTTGTGGAATGTACTCTGCTTTAGTCATATATATAAACGTTTGTTCTTCCTTTGTTGTATATAAATTTATTTCTCATTTAATAGATGCATTATTCTCTTTCAGTTTTGTCTCAAACAACACATATGCTTATGGTGTGTTATTATTGTATCTTATTAAATTTTTATCCTATCTCAGTTCACGAACTTTTATGGAAGTATACTGGTTTCACAAACTGGGCCTGAGATGCTCTGATACCAAGTTGTCACACCCCAATTACGTACTATTCAGAATGGTGTAATGAACCGCTAATAAACCAATGGTTCAACCAAGATCTCTAATAGGCTGTGTCCATTGAAAATAAAACCATGTACATCCACAACCATAATTAGAATAAATACACAATAGCGGAAGCCTTATAGTAAATAAACTGAGAAATCTAACTGTGATAATCATAAATAAAATATCAAGCTATTGTTGTATCAACTAAGACATAAATAAATAAAATATCAATTACATTCCTTTAATAATTCAAATAAAATCTAATCAAATACGCATGAGTTGTACTCGCATGAGGAGTCATGTGTATCTACTAAGTCTTTAGCTTCCAACGCCGCCACGTGCCCGTACATAGGAGCATTCATATAATCTTCGACAGTGGTACCTACATCATCAACTAAAAATATTCGACGTCGAAAGGGTGAGCACACATCATGGCTCAGTGAGCAAACAAAACAATGCAACAAACATATGCATGCATTCAATTCATATCTGTGGTCTGGTAAATAAGTTTGCAATGCGCTATAGAAAGGTTCAGTGGCCGCCTTGCTTCTATGCACAGGATGTGAAGGCCCGCCCAAAGGCCCAAAGGTTAACGTTTATTTTTGTCCCCATCCACCCTACCATGGAATAGAGATAGAGCTAAAGTGCTGAGGCCCGACCTATGACACTTCCCCTGATACTCTACCCATACCAACACGTAAGCCCCTGCTGGCGAGGGCTCACAAACTGGGCTCGCAACTAACCAATCCTAATGCCAAACAGTGTATCCAAGGCCTCATCCTAGCATCCCTCAATACGTCCATAGAGATAAGGCTAAGGCCCCCCGACAAAGTCAGAGACTAAACGGTCCGAGACCACCTCCCCTCATAGACTACAACGTAATAGTTTTGCTAAGGTAATGGTGATACGACGATGTCAGTGGACAAGACTTGAGTTAAAGATTGAGCTAGAGTGCTGAGGCCCAGCCTATGACTCCCCCTCTGATACTCACTCGCATCAAGCACACTAACCACACACATACATTCACATGTCTATTCCTATCATCATCATCATCATCATCATCATGTTATAAACAATAAATGTAAATATGAATGAATAGTAATAATAAAAATATTGGATGACATGTTAAATGCACATGAGAAACATACACGCATAGAATCAATCATGGCATTGGACTCAAGAAATAAAAATAGTTTATTATTAGCCAATTAGTTTAGGTCTTGTTCCCTCACCTTTGCTTGATTGTAGATCCTCTTTCAAGCTTTAAGAATCAACTTAACATCACTATTATATCACTAGAAGACCTAATCAAGTCGATATAATTTAATTAGAATTAATTCAAAATTTTAAAAGCCTACTGTTAACTGGGGTCGCAGGTAGGGTAGCAGTTTTCTACGACCCCCTGTAGTAGGGTCAATGCCAGGGTCGGATGTTCTATCGACCCTAGGTGCGACCACCCCTTTTCTGGACTTCCCGAACACTAGGGATCAATGCTAGGGTCTGGTAGGGTCGATTCTCCACCGACCCCACGTGCGACCCCCCATGGGTTTAGTCGAGATTTTCATCCTACAGTCCATTCTCTCGTGTTTGGGTCCTATGGCTTGCTTCTATAATCCATTCCATACATGTTCTATGGTTTAGAACTATAGTTTATTCACCTACATAGTTTTAATGATCTCCTCCATGGTTTCCATTGAAACCTAACCATGGATGGATGATTTTGGTTTCTCCTAGATCATAACCTCTTCACTATCTACTCTAAGGTCTTAAAAAATTCATGGAAATGGTATCCATACCTAAGAATTAGACTTGTTTCTCTAAAGCCTTCTCTTTGGTCTTTTTCTCCACTTTCCTTCTCTTCTCCTTATTTCTCTTTCTCTCAATCCAATTAGGGTTCTAAAAGGAGTGAAAGAGGCTTAGGGACGTCCTATTTATAGAGTAGAAACTCCAAAAATAAGTCCCACTGAGATTAGGAAGGAATCCCATTGCAATTTGGAAAGTTTCCAAATCACGATTTCTGTCGGCAGAATGGGGGTCGATGAGGGGGTCGAAGATCCCGTCGACCCCTGGTTCTAAGTTGTCCGACCCCCGATTAGAAACTTAGGGTCTGAATTTTATATTGGGGGGGTGCGACCCTGCCTAGGTGGGTGTGCGACCCTCCCCCTATTTTAGTGTTTTTGGGTCAGTTTAATACCTGGGATCGTTATCTCCTTCACGCACTTGGTCCATTTGGCTCGACCATGATGGGTAGACCTGGTTCAAGGTGGTAAGACCGGGTTAGTTTGATACGGGTCTTACATCGCCCATCCCGAGAACATAGAGGATGATGTTACACCCTTTTTGCTCGAGGTCAACCTCTCAACTAGGTAGTCTACCTTGCGGACCCTTGCTACAGTGGAAGAGCTCATCTGCACTATGAGGCTTCCTGTTGATGAGCTCAACTTTGGTAGGATGACAATTGACAAGGCTTTCCAATGTGAAGCATGCCATCACATAGAGGTAGCATTTTGATTATTGTTTTCTATCCTTAACAATTTTCTATGTTGTGACTCATTTCGTGGTTATAGACTAGTCACTTCCTAATCTGAGCTCAAACTACTGTGGTGGATCTCAAGGCTAGGCTGGACTTGGCTCTTCAGCGAATATTTGGGGCAGAGACTCATCGTAATGAGGCTTATGCCTTTGCCCAAGAATGCCAAGAGGAGATGCTAAAGTCTCAAGACCAGGCCAAGGATCTTGAGGACGAGCTAAAAAAGCTTAATAAGGACCTTGGGAGGCTGAGGCAAAGAAGACCATACTTCAACAGGAGCAGGATGATGCTAAGGAGAAAGCTGCCGATGACAGGAGGGCATACGAGGGTCTAAAACAGACTCGAGTACCCCTCGTGGAGGAGCTCCGAAGTGCCAAGATCACCATCACAGCTAGGGAGAAGGTTGTTAAAGATGAACGAGCTGCTCACAGTGCTACTTTAGTGAAGCTCAAAGCTGCTTATGTGGTTCGGGTCTAGGAGGCAAGGAAGAAAGTAGTGGAGGACTTCAAATCGGGGGCCGAGTATAAGAAGATCGTGACGAAGTCCTTACTGAAGCTGGTGGTGCTTATGCTGACTGAGATTTGAGACTACGTTTAGGCAAGTTATCCTTGTTTTGACTTGTCTCCCATAGGTGCCTTCAAGAAGCTCCTTGGTCCTGCCTCGCTCCCTAGGGTAGTTACTCCTTTAGCTCTACCATCTCCAACTGGATAGACCTCGACTAAGCCTTTACAAGTTGCACCCGAGGACCAGCGTACTCTACTTACTACTGCCCAAGTTACCTCTGAGGACCAGCCTGCTTCACTCGCTACTACCTCGACCTCATAAGCTGATCAAATTGAAGGTGCTTCTCGCATTAAAGAGCAAGTTTCTCCCTCAGTCGAGCCATGAAGATGTGATGTTTTTTTTTTTTTTGAAGTTCTAATTTTTTGTACATTTTCTTCTATATGTACATACTATTTTTTGATGAATGAGCAAGACTTCTTCCCACTTTCTTTGCATTTCATTTTTCGATGTAGCTTTTTATTCCTTGGGATAATTATCCACCCTCCGAGCTTCGAGGCCCTTGGGGTAGCCAAGGTTGTCAAAGATAACTCTCTGAGATTGAGGTTCTTGTCAACAGAATCGACCCTTCGTGCTTCAGTGCCTCGACTATGTCATCGGTGCTGAAGTCAACTTCAATCCCTTAGGATAATTATCTACCTTCCGAGCTTTAAGGCCCTTAAGGCAGCCGAGGGTGTCGAAGATAACTCTCCACGATTGAGGTTCTTGTCAATGGAGTAGACCCTTCATGCTTCGATGCCTCGACTATGTCATCGGTGCTGAAGCCAACTTTTATCCCTTAGGATAATTATTCACCCTCCAAGCTTCGAGGCCCTTGGGGCAACTGAGGGTGTCGAAGATTAAGTAAGCCATGTTTCTTGTAACCAGGTATCTTTATTATTTTTTACTTGATTTACAACATCTTACAAATAGAATTTTCGTAAGTTCGACACATTCCACTTCCTTGGGACAGCCTCGCTATCCATCCTCTGAAGGTGGTATGCCCTTATCCTCATTGTTTTTACCACTTTGTATGGTCCTTTCCAATTCGGAGCTAACTTTCCTTGTCTTATGGGTTCCAAGGCTAAAGCCTTCCTCAAAACTAAGTCACCTACTTGGAACAGTTTTTCCCTCACTTTTTTGTTATAGTGGCTAGCTACTCAAGCTTGGTACACGACATTCTTCAGGTGTGCCGCTTCCCTCACTTCCTCCAGGATGTCGAGGCCTACTAGCATATTTTTTTGATTTACCTCTTCATCGAAGTAGGTTGTTTGAAATGATCTATGGATGACCTCGACGGGTATGACTACTTCTACCCCATGGCTGAGCATAAAGGGTGTTTCCCCCGTTGGTGTTCGACTAGTCGTTCTATAGGACCATACGACACTGGAAAGTTCTTCCACCCATTTCTTTCTTTCCTCTATCAACCTATCCTTCATCCCACTTAGTATTTCTTGATTTACCACCTTTTCTATGTGATTCTCTTTTTTAGTCCTTCGAGGATAGTCCTGTTAGTCACCTCGACTTGGCCATTTGCTTCGAGATGATGTACCGAGGTGATATATGTTGGGCTATTTTGTATTATTTGCACATATAATTTGTTTGAGTCAAACTGTTTTCCATTGTTCGTAACCACCACTTGTGGTATCTGATACTAGTAAACCACAGAAAGTTTGAGGAATTCAGTTACTTTCAAGGCTGTAATCATGGGCATGGGCTCTACCTCTATCTATTTGGTGAAGTAATCAATAGCTACAATCATAAATTTATTCTACTTCAGCCTTATGGGGAATGGCCCTAAGATATCCATCCCCCATATAGCAAAAGGGATCAGGCTTGCAATCGGCTGCAGTGGTGTAGTTGGTTATCGCTGAATCTTGGCATGCCATTGGCAGTGTATGCATTTTTTCACATATTCCTCGCATTGCTTCACAATGTTAGGGAAGTAATAGTCATGCCTGACCAATTTTTGTGCTAGTGTCCAACCCACTTGGTGGCTGCTATAGAACCCTTCATGCATATCCTCAATAGCTCCTTCGGCTTCGGACGATTACAAGCATCTCAGCAGAGGTAGAGAGAATGCTCTCTTATACAGAACATCTTCATACACAATATACCATTTTGACCTTGTTTGTATCTTTCTTGCTTCCTTGAGGTCATCTAGAAGTATTCTATTTTTCAAAAAGTCTAGGATCGGATCCATCCAGCATGGCTTATTTGTGAGCATATTGATTTTGACTTCTGGGGTGATGCTTGGTTTGTCTAGCCGACTAAGGTATATCGAGTTATCAACAAATGGCAAATCTTTACCCAGGAGCTTGGAAAGTTCATCCGCCTCAGTGTTGTTGTAAGACCCGCACTCCACTAACCCTGTTTAATCGTATCGTGCCAGGTCTTCCCATCATTCTTGGACCAAGTGGACTGAGTGTATGAAGATGGATCACAAACTAGGTATAAAAATCGACTCAACACCCAAAACTGTATGCATATGGTCGGATTCCTGGGTAGGTGCGGTCGACCATATGGTAAGAATGAAGATTACAAATCTAGGACCCCACGATCTATGATTTTGACCTTACGATCGATGGGTTCTGCAACCGTAGCCATCGACAATGAGACCCCAGGTCAGACTCTGAGTTTTGGAAACTTTCCTAAATTAAGGGATTTCTTTCCTAATTGAAAGAGGACTCTATATGGAGAGTTTTTCTCTATATAAAGGATGTCCCTCAGCCCTTTTTCACTCTTTTAGAACATTAGTAAACCCTAGAGAGAGAGAGAGAAGAGAAGAGAAGGAAGAGAAGGAGAAGAAGAAAAGGCTAAGGAGAGGATCTTGCTGAGAAGAGATTGGCTCTCTATTACAGGAAAATGTATGAACCTAATCCCTGGAGATGTAAACTCTATGGAATAAGACTTCTATGGAAGATAGGCAATATCAACCTATTATGATCCATGTAATTTCCTTGAGAAAATTCCAAGGAGAACCATGAGGAGTGAGTTTGATGATTAGGGTTGATAAGAAACTACTAATGATGGCCATATGATGACCTTAGAATAAATCCAATCGAAGAACAAAGGACTTAACCCAGGAAGAACTCGAATTACATGTAGTTTGTGACAAGAAATCCCAAGGTCGCAGCTACGGTCGACCATAACATGATCAGCCTGATCAGAGGATCGACCATAGGCATTCAGGAAGATTCAGGAATCATATGGTTGCAGCTATGGTTTCACCATATGCAACCATAGGGTATCGACCGTAAGCAGTAAGGTCGTTACAGTATGAGACCATAGGACCAACATGTTATATATGAACCCTAACTTAAATTCATATAACTTTTAGGTTGTTAAATTGATTAAAAGAGAATTTCAAGACTTGGAAGGAGATCAAGTATTGCTAACAGGTGAGGGAACAAGACCTAAACTAATTGGTTAATAACAAACTATTTACTTTTATTGAGTCCAATGCCATGATTGATTCTATGCGTGTATGCTTGTAATGTGCATCTCACATGTCATCCAATATTCTTGCTATTACTACTCATGCATATTTACTTCTGTTTATTTATAACATGATGATGATGATGATGATGATGATGTTAGGAATAGGCATGTGGTTGTATGTGTGTGGTTGGTGTGTGTTTTAGCCAAATTCTATATTTAAGGTCCGTATCAGTGGCAGGGCCTGCAAAACAAAGACAAGAGACAAAGGGGGGCAAGCCTTATGGCCCTGGGTCCACTCCGATGCCGAAGTTAGGAATCTATGAATGGTCAATGGGCCCGGGATCCAAGCCCACCTTTTATGTGGTGGGGCAAGGGAGAAATCCCGAGTCTGAAGTGTCAGAGAGAGAATCCCAAGGATGAGTAATTAATGTTTACGTACCTGAATTCTCAGGATTTGATCTATTTATAGTGAACAGTGCTTTTTCCTGTCAAGTTTTTTCCCTTTGTAGCTTTCGATCCCTAAAACATCCTTGACATAGTTAGAATGACATTTTTTACCCTTAACTCATGTGATTGGATTTATAAGGATGCTTTCTTATATCCATGCGAGAACGTCCATGTGGTTTGCTGATCGAGTCCTAAGTGTCGCGCTTTTATTGGTGACATGGCAGATTTCCCCAACACATGCCTCATTGTTCTGCTGAATCTGTAAGGTTCGGTTGAGAAGAGAAGAAGAGTAGAAATTCATCCCAATCACTTGCCTCGCTGCTCTGCTGAATCTTGTTGCTCTGTTGAATTTGTAAGGTTTGCCTAGACAGAGACTAAGAGTAGAAATTCATCCTAATAACTTGCCTCGTTGCTCTGCTGAATTTGTAAGGTTCAGTTGGGCACAGATCCTATTTTTCCAATGTGGGGAAGCCTTTTCCACGCCCTTCACAGGGTGGAAAATCGAGGCCGATGTGGAAAGTTAGGGCGTGGCCAATGCGTTGGTAGTAAGGTCGATGTGATAGGGCCGACGTGGGCGGCGCGGCTAGTGTACATCGGGCAATTATGAGAAATTTGACCGATGTGGTCACGAGATGTACACGTGACCAATGCTTTCTTGGGAAGGCCGATGTGATGGGGCCGATGTGATGGGGCCGATGTGGTCGGCATAGCCAGTGCACATCGGGAAATCATGAGAAATTTGACCAATATGGTCACGAGATGTACACGTGACTGATGCTTTCGTTGGAAGGCCGATGTAATGGGGTCGATGTGGGCGGCACGGCCAGTGCAAATCGGTTAATCATGAAAAATTTGTCCGAACTAGTCACGGGATGTACACGTGACCGATGCTTCGTTTGGAAGTCTGATGTGATGGGGCCGATGTGGGCGGCGTGGCCAGTACACATCGGGTAATCATGAGAAATTTGATCGATGTGGTCACGGGATGTACACGTGACCGACGCTTTTTTTGGAAGGCCGATGTGACGGGACCGATGTCGGTGGCCCGGCCAGTACACATTGGGCAATCATGAGAATTTGACCGATCTGGTCATGGGATGTACGCGTGATTGATGCTTTGTCTGGAAGTCCGATGCGACGGGGCCGACATGGGTGGCACGATCAATACGCATTGGTCATGATGATAATAATGACAGATGTGGTCAGAGGATGTGCACGTGACCGACACTTTCGTTGGAAGGCTGATGTGATAGGGCCGATGTGGGCAGAGCGGCTAGTACACATCGGGCAATCATGAGAAATTTGATAGATCTGGTCATGGGATGTACACGCGACCGACGCTTCGTCTAGAAGTTCGATGCGATGGGGCCGACGTGGGCGGCACGGTCAATACGCATTGGTCATGATGATAATAATGACACATGTGGTCATGGGATGTGTACGTGATCGACGCTTCGGTTAAAGGTTGATGTGATGGGGCCGATGTGGGCGGCGCAGCCAGTACACATCTGGCAATCATGAGAAATTTGATCGATCTGGTCACGGGATGTACAAGCAATCGACGCTTCATCTGGAAGTCCAATGCAATGGGGCCGACGTGGGCGGCACGGTCAATACGCATCGATCATGATGATGATAATAATGACATATGTGGTCATGGGATATGCACGTGATCGACGTTTCATTTGGAAGGCCGATGTGAAGGAGCCGATGTGGGCAGCACGACCAATACTCATCAGTCATGATGAGAATAATGACCGACGCAATATCGAGATGTGCCATGAAAGATGCTTTGTCTGGAAGGCTAATGGATCCTGATTCAGACGTGGGTAGGAGTCATGGATACCATAAAATGGGACCCGATGAATGGACCAAATACTTGTTGTCGATAATAAATGTTGTTTCTTTAATGGTCCTGTCAACAGGTGCCACGTGGAATTGACCTCCTCGAGCTCAGTGCCTTTCACTAGGCTATTTATTTAAATGAGTGGGGGTAACCCCTTCACTCTGGATATCCATTCCTCAGGCTGTGGACGGAAGAATCGACATTGATTTTGCTCGAAGGGGGTTTCTTGACATCGGCCCAAGCTATTCAAATCACCTCTTTCTTTTTTAGTAAGTGTTGCTTCCCTTGAACTGGTTTGTCGGTCCATTGTGTCTAGATTTTTGTAATCAATGGCTGGTAGTGGGGGAGATACCAATATGGAGGTGGATATTGAGACCTTGGAGGAAGAGGATCGGGGGTCATCTTCGTCCAAGTGGTAGCAGCGGGTCTACTGCTTGCACATCATTGGAGGAAGTTTCTGCAGAGCAGGTATCTGAGGGTGGTGTCGAGATTGAGTTAAGGACAGAAGAATCCATCAAACGAACTCAAGGCCCGTCTCAGAAGAATACTAGAGTTGGTCCTTCCTCTAGTTTGTCTCAGCAGGAACAAGCGGTTGGGGTGTCGACTCATAAACTGGGTGCCGAGGTGATTTATGAGGCTCGCGAGGAGGCTGATCCCCCTCCTGAATTTGATGCGAGGGAGGAAGTTTGCCTCCTCACAGCGGCCGAGTTCTCTAGCCTTCGAGAATGTTATCAGATACCTGCTAATGTGGAGATCCGGATGCCCGACTCAGGTGATAGGGCCTGTTGGAACCGTGGGTCGGAACTATGTGTGAATTTGGAGATGTTTAAGGCTGGTTTTCGTGTGCCTATATCACAGCTAGTGGCCGATATCTTGAGATATTACAAGGTTTTGCCGATCCAACTGATGCCAAACTCCTAGAAGAACATGATGGCATTTATAGTGTACTTTAAGAGGTTGGGGTAGAAATCAATCTTAAATATGTTCCGGGCCATGTTCACCTTCAACGACTATTGTAAGTTGGGGTGGTACTACTTTGCCAAGAAGCTCGACTTTGGTGACATCCTCGCGGATAAGCCTACATCCATTATTATTTGCAAGAACAAATTCTTCTATATCCAAGGCGAGACTGTAGTGCTGGAAATTGTGTGGGTGAAATTAGATGCCGAATCTCTGAATACCGATGTGCCGCTTCAGCCATTCGAGTCCGAGCTTCTGCGGCGCTTCCGCCTGTCGGAGGGCACTCCCCTCCTTGTCTCTGATCTGAGAAACCCATTATTTTTATATGAAAATAAGTTGTGTGAGTATTTTTTTTGTTGCTGTGTATGCTGTTATCTGCATACTAACCCTTAGCTGATTCTATTTTTGCACGTCACAGTGATGTTGTCGAAGGAGTATCTACTGGAGCTGCATAAGAAGGAGGCTACCAAAGAATGGGAAGCTGAGGTGAATAGGTCAAGGGCCGAGCATGACAAGCAGAGAGTTCAGGAGAGGCGAGGTTTCGAGGGGGAACCTACAAGGAAGACTCTTAAGAGATCACGTAAGACATCCCCGGACTCTGCTCTGGCCAATGCGGCTTGTATCTATGCCATGCCCCTGACTCCTCAGTACCGTGTTCTTGAATTTTCAGGAAAGAGGACCATTGTCACAATCTTTGAGGCGGTTCTCACCCTTGCAAAAATTGCTAGGACAGGGGGGAGAGGCATGCTACTCCTCAGTGTTCGTAACAACAATCTACGCCGCCGTCATCTAGGCTGAGGGAGTATTTGGGACAAGGAGGGGATATGAGCAAATTCCGATAGATTCCTCTAATTGGCCCCTTCCCTAGGAGAATGACTAGATAACGAGCAGGTCTTTCAGTTGGTTTTTGTTGGTTGAGCACAAGGCTCTTAACCTTGTGGTCATGGGTTCGGGCCCCACGGTGGGCTCCAAACTATTTCAGCCAAATTCCATATTCAAGGTCCATGTCAGTGGCGGGGCCTGCAAAACAAAGACAAAAGACAAAGGGGGGCGGGCCTTATGGCCCCGGGTCCACTCCGATGCCGAAGTTAGGAATCTGTGAACGGTCAATGGGCCCTCCAAGCCCATATTTTATATGGTGGGGCAAGGGAAAATTTTGAGTCCGAAGTGTCAGAGCGAGAATCCCAAGGATGGATAATTAATGTTTGCGTACCTGAATTCTCAGGATTTGATTTATTTATAGTGAATAGTGCTTTTTCCTTAAATGTCATTTTTTCCCTTTGTAGCTTTCGATCCCTAGAATGTCCTTGACATAGCTTAGGAATGACATTTTTTTACGCTTAACTCATGTGATTGGATTTATGAGGATGCTTTCTTATATCCATGGGAGAACGTCCATGTGGTTTGCTGATCGAGTCCTAAGTGTCGACGTTTCATTGGTGACGTGGCAAATTTCCCCAACAATCTGTTGGATGCAAGTGACGCATCAGGGGGAGGACTTCGCATGGTGGTCTCTAACCTCGTCACTAAACTCTAGCTTTATCTCTACTCAAGTCTTGCCCACTAACATCGTCGTATCTCCATTACCTTAGCAGAACTATTACGTCGTAGGGCGTCAGGGGAGGTGGTCTCGGACCGTGTGGTCTCTGACTCTGTCGGGGGCCCTTAGCTCTATCTCTATAGACGTATTGAGGGATGCTAGGGTGAGGCCTTGGATACACTGTTTGGCATTAAGATTGGTTAGTTACGAGCCCAGTTTGTAAGGCCCTCGCCAGCAGGGGCTTACGTGTTGGTATGGGTAGGGCATCAGGGGAAGTGTTGGCGGTGTTTGATCTGAACACTTTAGCTCTATCTCTATTCCATGGTAGGTGCATGTGGGACGACAATGGTATTTGATCCATTGGATGGATTCACACACTCATGTAGTGCGGGGGCCACCAAACTTTCTACATTGCAATCTTAAAAACTAGACCAAAGATATTAATTGAATGCATGCATATGTTTGTTGTATTGTTTTGTTTGCTCACTGAGCCATTATATGTGTTCATCCTTTTTTGACGATCCCTCAAATTATATTTTTATGACGTCTGATGGATGCGTTACGGACCTACTTTTGCATGCAAGATTATGTTTATGAATACGTTTCGATGTTATGGACATGTAACTATGATTTTTTGTTGATTTGAGATAAGGATAATTATAATGGAGGAGACACATGATTCTTATCGTAGAATGTGTGTGTGGTTTGATATGATGGGTACGACCTATATAAGATCCTGGTTGAATTGTTGGTTTATTGGCAATTCATCACACTAATCTGGTTAGACCAGAATTAAGGTGTGACAACTTAGTATCAGAGCATCTCAGGTTCTACCCATTGACCTACCTACTTTTACATGAGTCATGAACTGAGTTAGGATAAAAATTAAAAGCTGTAATAAGAACACACCATAAGCACCTATGTTGTATGAGACATAAACTAAGAAAGAGAATAATGCACTTATGTAAATGAGAAACCAATTTTATATATATATCCAAATGGGAGTAAGACAAGATACATCCGAATCAGAGTACGGTCCACAAATCTGGATAGTTACTCTATAAAATAAATGAGAAAAAGAAATAAATGATATCATGGAGCTGGAGGTGCTGGAGGAGGAGGTGCCTCACGATCTCTATCATAGTCCTCAACATATACTCTTGCGAGCCAGGCCACTTGAGTCTGAGTCGCTTGGAGACTAGTTGCCAGATCCGCTACCTGCTGGTCTGTAGAGCGCTGAGTGGCTAGGATCTCTCCTACCCTCCGATCAGTCATCACGCGCTGAGCCTCTTGAATCTCATGTAACAGCCCCATCATGTCATCTGATGGTGGGCGTGAAGGGCCAACTGAATGAGACGCCCGAGAAGGGCCAGCTCCAGTAGAATGATGTGGTGATGGGGGAGGGATGGCATCCACAACCATGTACATCCGATCATCATCCTCCTCATCATCACTCACGTGTGCCTCTGTTGTTGCCTCTGATGCTGATGTTGCTGCCAGCTCTGCCGCTGCTGCTGCTACCCGAGTGAGATGATATCTCATAGCATTCCTCTCATCGTCACTGACATGTATCTCTCTCATGCCCATGTTGATGGCCTCCCAATCATGGTCAGCTGAGAAGGTGTCCTCAAAGATCCTCTTATCCACTAGTTCCACCTGTAGATGAACGAGTATGGTGGAGATTATCCTCCCATAGGGCAAGTTACCTCTTGAGCCAGGAAACGTAGCCCTGTGCATAGTCTGAAGAATAATATATGGGAGGCAGACAGGCTGCCTAGTACAGATACAATATAGCAAGTACTGAGTCAGCTGTGAGACCATCTCGTAGTGTCTGCCCTGGGGAATAAGATTATGCTGGATAATCTTACAATAGACCCGAGGCTTTAGATGCAGGTTGACTACTTTCATCTTCCAGCGGTCATCCCGAAGAATTTGGTTATCTATTTCTACACGCACCTATGTAGACAAAAATTGTGGCTCCTTGGATGCACAGTAAACCAACTGACCATCATTTGAGATGGTTCAGAGATCAGCCAACCCCTGAAAGTTGAAAGAGATCGGAACCCCTTTCACCCAGCTGGTGATTCAAAGCTCTCTACTCCTGTCTACATCCTCTAAGTCACCCTCTACCTGTAGGTGATAGTAGAACTGCTTGACCATGTCTGGGTGAGTGTAAGCCTCATACAGAAACATTGGAAGCCAGCCCATATCACCAAACAACCTTTCCACATCAAACAAGGCTAAATGGGCTAAGTTTACACATCTACCCCCTTCCACCTTCTTTCGATTAAACCAAGGGTATTGTGTTTCAACTTCCACGGACTTGAAGCAACGTGGATCATGAACTTGAGGAACCTTAGTGCGAACCATGATAACTGCAAGAGATGAAATTAAGAAAAATAAGTTAGATAAATTTGAAAATTTGACAGCATAACGACGTAGAATGGGAAAAAGCCTTACTTTTCACCCAAACTTTGGGTAAGAGGACTTACATAGGTCCCAAACCATCCTACAAGGCATATTCAATTGAAAATTTTAAACTAGGTAGGTCGAACTTGATGAAATTTTGACAATTGGGAAAAAACCCCAAAATTTAGGTCAAAAATGAGAATTTTCAAGTTTCTACTAAACTAACCGATGAAACTCGAATTTTCTTGATGGTTTTCATCCACTGGGTAGCCAATAGCAAAAGCAATAAAAATCAAATTTTTACGATCAGAAAAATATTAATTTGAAGAAAACCCTTTAAATGGAGCAAAACCTAGGTATGAATGCTTAAAAAGGAGAAAGAGTAGAGAACATACCTCGAGGAATGGAATGGAGATTATGGATCGATGAAAGAATCATCAAATTCGTACGGTTGACACTGTAGCAACTCAATGGTGGCGAGTTGAGTTGTGACCGTAGGAAAGGAAAGGAGAATAAAAGGGAAAAATCTCAAAAACAGGTTTTAAAAACTGATTGGGATCTTACGATCACACAATTCGACCAAAACCATCGACCGTATGATCGACTATAGGGTCTCGGTAAGTTTCCAGGGATTTAATGATCGCACCTATGGTCGCACAACATGCGAGGCCGTTGATCATATAACTGACTGTTGTCTGCATTTTCATTCTATTCAAACTTTTGCCTATCGATTTTGTTCTTCTCTCGCCTGCCATTGTGAGACTAACCCAATACCACCACTATATTTTTTCTTACGTGTGTAGCTTTGCCAATAACACATCAACCAAGAGTTTAAATGGTTGGGCGTAGGGTAAGTAGAAGGAGACAGAATGCAAACCCATCTCCACCACCTATGGTGACCACGACAATGAAGGTTAGCAAGGGCAAGAAGAAAATATTGGAGCTTAGAATGCTCTACCTCAAAATGTTCACACCCAAGCCAACCCAACCAACTTACCTGCACCACCTATGGATTTGGCTACTATGGGGATGAATTTCGCATAGCAAATGCAAGCCAACATGCAAGCTGCTATGGGAATTGCTTTCCCAGTTGCAAAAACAACATCTCTACCGTTGGACGAGCTAGTACGGCACCTAGTGGTAGCAACACTATACCTCAAGCACCAAGGCGGGTATAACCAAGGTAATTATCAGTACCAATCGCCTATGTGTAGGGCATATGCACAGTATCAACTTGATCACTCCAGACTGATCGAGCATTTCCTGAAAATGAAGCCGAAGAAATTCACAAGTAAGTCATCAGATCCTTTATGGCCAGCTCACTGGATCGACAAAATGGAAAGAAACTTCATGATGATAACTGTAAATGAAGAAGAGAATGTATTATATGCCACATTTATGTCGAAAGGTGATGCACACCACTGGTAGAAATCAACTAGAAGTTATTTGTTAATAAAGCACGCTCAACTCACATGGGTTATCTATAAAAAAGCTTTCTTCGAGAAGTATTTTCCAAGGAGTTTTAGAGATCAAATGGAAAAGGAGTTTCTGAGTCTGTATCAGGGACAGATGACTATAGACGCATATCAACAGCATTATGAAGAACTATTTTTCTTTGCTCCCTCTAGCATGCAGGAGGAAAATACCAAAACCCGAAGGTTCGTTATGGGACTTAGGGGAAGCATCCATGAGCATGTATTGGGATTAGAAAAGAAAATATATAACGAAGCAATATAGATTTCTCGAATACTGGAATCGAGCTAGAGGGAAAGTTATTTTGCTCAGAACAAAGGTATAAAGAGGCCCAATGGAAACTCATACAATGGAGGGAACTCAAAGACAATTAAACCCTTCTGTACTCAAGCCTTCAATGCTGCAGCCAAGACTACTCCGACAGCCCAACCTCAATAGAAGCAAAGTAATGCTGGAGTCAAATGCTTCAATTGCGATCAAGTAGGACATTATTCAAGAGAGTGTCCTAAGCCAAGGAGGCAGCTATAGCAAGGAAAAGTTTATGCAGTTACTTCTGATGATATTGTCGCATCGTCTGATGTGGTCACAAGTATGACCTAAACTTTTCGTTTTGTACTACCTTGTGTGAGTATATAGATTAATATAAGAAGAAAATCACAGGTATCATACCTATTAATGGCTTACCTGCCAGAGTACTCTTTGACTCTAGAGCTACTCATTCTTTTATATCTGTATCATTTGGAAAGAAGTTAAATCTACCCTAAGACCTTTAGACTGCAAACTGCTTGTACGATCACCTATGGGATTAGAAGTGGAACTAGACAAAGGTTATGGACCATGCTAGTTCTAATCGGCGAGAAGATTTTGGAGGCAACCTTAATCCAACTCGAGATGGCAGACTTTGACGTTATCTTGGGAATGGATTGGTTAGCTCGGCACTCCACAAACCTATTATGTGCGGAAAAAAAATTGACATTTAAAGACAAGGAAGGAGCAGAGTTTAGTTTTGCGGGAACCAAACTTCTCCGTAATGAAAACTCATTTTCTCTGCATTAAAGGCTAGAAAATGCTTCGAGAAAGGAGGAATTGGGTATCTAGTATCTGTGGTCAATCGCACCAAGGAAGCACCATGAATGGAGGATATTGAAGTTGTACGTAAATTTCTGGATGTATTTCCTGAGGAACTATCAGGATTACCACCTGACCGAGTGATAGAGTTTATTATAGATCTTATACCCAGAGCCGTACCAGTATCAAAAGTACCTATCGAATGGCTCCTACTGAACTGAAGGAACTGAAGGTACAGTTACATGAATTACTGAACAAGGATTATATTAGACTCAGCATATCACCATGGGGAGCGCCAGTATTGTTCTTGAAAAAGAAGGACGGTAGCGTTCAACTGTGTATAGATTATTGAGAATTGAATAAGCTTACAATTAAGAATCGGTACCCATTGCCTGGATCGATGACTCGTTCGATCAGTTGCAAGGTGCCAAAGTGTTCTCCAAAATCGATCTTTGATCAAGATACCATTAGTTGAAATCATGATAAATAATTAATATTTCAGTTATCTTCAAGTAACCAAAACATAATTTAATACATATTATAAATATCCAAATACGAAAGTTAAACTAAGCGTATTCATAGTTGAAACACTCGCTTAACGAATCATAATAGTCCTCCATAGGTTATTCATCTATAGCAGCCACCTGTTCATATGTTGGGGTGTCGAAATAATCTTCAACCGTAATACCTGCAACATTAAAAACTAAAAAGAATTATGCGCACGAGGGTCAGCTCTCCAACTTGAGCTTAGTGAGTAAACAAAACAATGCAAAAAATATATGCATGCATTCAATTCATATCTTTGGTCTGGTTTTTAAGTTTGTAATGTGCTATAGAAAGGTTTGGTGGCTGCCGTACCTCTATACACGAGTGTGTAAATCCACCCAATGGATCAAACACCATTATCGTCCCACATGCACCTATCATGGAATAGAGATAGAGCTAAAGTATCTGGATCAAACACCGCATAACATTTCCCCTGATGCCCTACCCATACCAATACGTAAGCCCCTATTGGTGAGGGCTTGCAAAATGGGATCGCAACTAACCAATCTTAATGCCAAACAGTGTATCCAAGGCCTCACCCCAACATCCCTCAATACGTCCATAGAGATAGAGCTAAGGCCCCCTGACAGAGTCAGAGACCACATGGTCTGAAACCACCTCCCCTGATACCCTACGACATAATAGTTCTACTAAGGTAATGGCGATACGACGATGCTAGTGGGCAAGACTTGAGTAGAGATAGAGCTAGAGTCTAGTGACGAGGTCGAAGACCACCATGCCATGTCCTCCCCCTGATACTCAACTCACATCCAACACACTAACCTGTGACATACATTCACATGCTTATTCCTAGCATCATCATCATCATCATAATGTTATAAATAAACAGAATTAAATATGCATGAACAGTAATAGCAGAAATATTGGATGACATGTGAGATGCACATTACAAACATACAAGGATAGAAATAATCATTGCATTGGACTCAATAAAAATAAACAGTTTATTATTATCCAATTAGTTTAGGTCTTGTTCCATCACCTTTGATTGATGTTTGTTCCTCTCCTTGTTCATCTCCCAAGCTTTGGAAGTCACTTTAAATCTATTAGGAACCTAAACAATTAATGTATGTAAGTTAGGGTTCAAGTTTACCAAGTTATAGTAGTCAAAAACCTTGTTTGGTCTTAAAATATACTTGCTGTTTTCCTATGGTCGATGCTATGGTAGCAATATATGCCACCGTAGGACCTACGCTTGATACCCTATGGTCACATTACATGCGATCATAGGTGTGACCGTATGTTTCTTGAATTCTTCCCGAATGGCTGTGGTCGCTACTTTCTCATCCTATGGTCGACCATAGCTGCGACCATACGTAGTTTGGTTGATTTTTACTTCTCATATGAGTTCCTCCTCTTGGATCATCAATGGGATCCTCCCTAATGATCATTCTAAGGCCAATATTTTTAGTTTATCCCTCATCCATTAACCCTAACCTATTCTCTATGGTTTTGCTTAGAAATTTCATAATCGAAATCGTTACATTAGATTCAACACATCAACTTGATAGAAAGGAACCTATGCTATCTAATCTATCCTATAGAGTCTAGTCCATATCTTAAGCTTGTGTTAGAAGGATAGAACTCTTCTCTGCAACCCTTTTCCCAAAGCTTTCCTCTCCTTCTCTTCTTCTCCAAGTCTCCTTTTCCTTCTCTTCCTCTCTCTCTTTCTCTCTTAGGTTTAGGGTTTCAATTTGGGTTCTAAAAGAGTGAGAGAGGCTAAGGAACGTCCCTTATATAGAGGGAAAACCTCCACATAGAGTCCTCTTTCAATTAGGAAAGAGTCCTCCTCAAATTAGGAATGTTTTCCTAAACACGGAGTCGGTTCTGGGTTCCTACGGTCGATCATACGGTCGCATAAACTGTCGACCGTACCACCAAGTCATGCGACCATAGGTCACATGGTCTTACTATGCTCGACCATAGGTGGGACCATAGCCTCCAAACATGCCACCATAGGTCTAAAATTTACTTGTTTTTAGTTTTTTGACTGTTTACTACTATACAAACTTAACTAGTCAACCCAAACAACTAAATTTAACTTGTGGGTTACCTCATCTTTAGTTTTTTCATATAATTGGTTCACTTGAGTCAATTATGATGGGAAGACCGGCCACGACACAAGAACATATGGTTAAACTGGGTTCGTGGCGTGCGGGTCTTACACGTATGGTCGTAGGGTATGGTCGCATATAGTGCGACCATAGCGTATCGACCGTACGTGGTAAGGTCGACACAGCACGTGACCATAGGGCCTATCAGTCACCTATCAGTGATCTATTTTGATTTTTGACTACTATAACACATTACACATGAATCCTAACTTAAATTGTGTTTTGGACATTAAATTGATTCAAAGAGAATTACAAGGCTTGGAAGGAGATCAAGTTTTGCTAACAGGTGAGGGAACAAGACATAAATTAATTAGATAATAATAAACTATTATTTTATTGAGTCCAATGCCATAATTGATTCTATGATTGTATGCTTATAATGTACATCTCACGTGTCATCCAATATTACTGTTATTATTGTTCATTTATTTACTTTTGTCTATTTGCTACCATGTTGATTGGTGATGCTAGGAATATGCATGTGACTGTTTATGTGTGATTAGTGTGCTGGATGCGAGTAAAGCATCAGGGGGAGGACATGGCATTGTAGTCTTTGACCTGGTCCCCAGACTCTAGCTCTATCTCTATTCAAGTCTTGCCCATTGACATTGTTGTATCGTCATTACCTTAGTAGAACTATTACGTCGTAGAGCATCAGGGGAGGTGGTCTCAAACCATGTGGTCTTTGACTCTGCCTGGGGCCTTAGCTCTATCTCTATGGACGTATTGAGGGATGTTGGGGTGAGGCCTTGGATACACAGGATGATATTTAGGATTGGTTAGTTGCGAGCCCAGTTTGCAAGCCCTTGCCAATAGGGGCTTACGTATTGGTATGGGTAGGGCATCAGGGGAAGTGTTGGTGGTGTTTGATCCAGACACTTTAGCTCTATCTCTATTCCATGGTGGGTGCATGTGGGATGTCACACCTCAATTCTAGACTAACCAATGGTGTGATGAACCGTCATGAGAACCAACGGTTCAAACCAGGATCTCGTATAGGCTATGCCAACCATTTTAAACCAAAACACATTCCACAATAATAATCAAAGTAAATAAATAAATAACAGAAGTCTTATTAATAATGAACTGAGAGTCTACAGTGATAATAAAATATTTAACAAGTTATCTTCAACTAACCAAAACATAATTAATACTGATAACAAGAATCACAATACGAAAGTTAACCACTAAGCGTAAACATAGCTGAAACACTAGCTTGATGAGCCATATTCGTCCTCTACAGCTTGCACATCCATAGTCGCTGCATGTCTACACGTTGATGCATTCATATAATCTTCAACCATAACACCTGCAATATCAGAAACTAAAAAGAATTACACGCATTAGGGTCAGCTCTCCAACTTGAGCTCCATGAGTGAACAAAACAATGCAACAAATATATGCATGCATTCAATTCATATCTTTGGTCTGGTTTATAAGTTTGCAATGTGCTATAAAAAGGTTTGGTGGCCCCCGCACCTCTATACACGAGTGTGTGAATTCGCCTAATGGATCAAACACCATTGTCGTCCCACATGCACCCACCATGGAATAGAGATAGAGCTAAAGTGTCTAGATCAAACACCGCCAACACTTCCCCTGATGCCCTACCCATACCAACACTTAAGCCCCTGCTGGCGAGGGCTTGCAAACTAGGCTCGCAACTAACCATCTAAATGCCATACAGTGTATCCAAAGCCTCACCCAAGCATCCCTCAATACGTCCATAGAGATAGAGCTAAGGCCCCCCGACAGAGTCAAAGACCATATGGTCCGAGACCACCTCCCCTGATGCCCTACGACGTAATAGTTCTGCTAAGGTAATGGCGATATGACGATGTCAATGAATAAGACTTGAGTAGAGATAAAGCTAGAGTCTGGTGACCAGGTCGAAGACCACAATGCCATGTCCTCCCCCGGATGCTCCACTCGCATCAAGTACACTAACCACACAAACATAATCACATGCCTATTCCTAGCATCATCATCATATTATAAATAGACAAAAATAAATATGCATGACCAGTGATAGCAAGAATATTGGATGATATGTGAGATGCACATTACAAGCATACACGCATAGAATCAATCATGGCATTGGACTCAATAAAAGTAAAAAAATTGTTATTAACCAATTAGTTTAGGTCTAGTTCCCTCACCTTTGATCGATGTTTGTTCCTCTCCCAAGCTTTGGAAGTCACTTTGAATCTATTAGGAACCTAAACAATTAATGTATGTAAGTTAGGGTTCAAGTTTACCAAGTTACAGTAGTCAAAAAACTTGTTTGGTCTTAAAATATACTTGTTGTTTTCCTACGGTCGATGCTATATTTGATCCTATAGTCGCAATATATGCCACCGTAGGACTTTAAGCACCCCATTTTTGCCATCCCTAACTAAACAAAGTCCTACTGGTGTGTGGACAACAAAGGAAGAGAGATGAGTAAAAATTTGGGTTTTTTTAACTACGACCTCGACGTAGTTTTTGGTGGGTCCTTCAACAAGGTCACAGGCTGTAATCTGCATGGATGCATAGGTCATGGAATTATCTTTGAAATGAAATCAGAATTGCTCAATTCTGATATCAAATGAAGAAGATATGGTCATTTTAGTCGGACGATACGTAAAGGGAGGTTTTTAAAATTATCATAAATAATCCCAGGGGCTTTCATGCAAATTATCGTAAGTTAGATTGTTTGAATTTTAAATCATCATATCTTGATCATCCGACATCTGAATCATATGGTTTAAGTACCAATGTTCTTTATTTTTAGTCTTCTTCAAAATGGACGTGAAGAATCCCGGGTAGAGGTCACCAGTGGGCGTGCAAACTTGCATGTAGAATAATCGATAGAACTTCATTTCTTCATATCTTGGCCGTTCTACGTCCGATTCAGATGATTCCGAGGCCATTATTCTTCATTTGTGATGTTTTACAAAGTGGACGTAGAAAATCTCGGGTAGAAGTCTCCGAAGGGTCCCATGCAAAATTACACATGGAAATGATCATTTAATCTTTGGAAATTCATATTTAGGTCACATCATATCCAAATCAGGTGATTTCAGTTTCATTATGTTCCATTTTGAGTACTCTACAAAGTGGATGTAAAAAATTTCTGATAGAAGTCCCCGAAGGATCCCATGCAGAATGGTTAATCAAATTATCGATAATTGGCCTGCTTAAACTTTAAAAATTCATAAGTTGGCCATTTTATTTCCAAATGAGGTGATTCAAACTCCAGTATTTCTCATTTTTAGCGTTCTACAAAATGAACGTAGAAAATTTAGGGTAGAGGTTGTTGAAAAATTCTATACGGAATGGCGACAAAAATGGCCTATGAAATCATAGAGAGAGAAAAACTAATTTTTGCCCAATCCAACTCAACCCATATCAGTTTAACTCAGTCATCCCAAGCCAGTCTCAACCCAATTCAAATCAGTTCATCCATGTGCATAGTATTTATATATATTATATATTGTATACTATATATATGTATGTTATTAAATATATGTGTATATGTATATAATATATATTATTATATATAGAAGATAGAATCCAATAAAGAGAGGGAATCAGCAAGGAAATAAAGAAAAAATAATAATAAAAAGAAAGAGAGGAGGGGACGTAAAAGAGAGAATCCAAGAGAAGAAGAGAAGAAAAGGAAAAAAGAAAAGAGAAGAAAAGAGAAAGAGAGAGAAGAAGAGAAGAAAATGAAGAAAAGGAAAGGACGTGAAAGAGAGAGAAGAAGAGAAGAAAAGGAAAAGAAAGAGAAGAAGAGAAGAAAAAGAAAGAAAGAAAAGAAAGAGAAAATAAAGAAAAGGAAGAGAAAGAGAAGAAGAGAAGAAAAGGAAAGAAAGAAAAGAGAAGAAAAGAAAAGAAAGAGAAGAAGAGAAGAAAAGGAAAGAAAGAAAAGAGAAGAAAAGGAAAGAAAGAGAAGAAGAGAAGAAAAGGAAAGAAAGAAAAGAGAGAATAAGAGAAAGAGAGAGAAGAAGAGAAGAAAAGGAAAGAAAGAAAAGAGAGAATAAGAGAAAGAGAGAGAAGAATAAGAGAAAGAGAGAGAAGAAGAGAAGAAAAGGAAAGAAAGAAAAGAGAGAAGAAGAGAAAGAGAGAGAAGAAGAGAAGAAAAGGAAAGAAAGAAAAGAGAAGAAAAGAGAAAGAGAGAGAAGAAGAGAAGAAAAGGAAAGAAAGAAAAGAGAAGAAAAGAGAAAGAGAGAGAAGAAGAGAAGAAAAGAAAAGAAAGAGAAGAGAGGAAGAGACGTGAAAGGGAGAGAATAAGAGAAAGAGAGAGAAGAAGAAGAAGAAAAGAAAAGAAAGAAAAGAGAGAATCTGAGAGAATAAGAGAAAGAGAGAGAAGAAGAGAAGAAAAAAAATAGAGAAGAAAGGGAGAATCCAAGAGAGATTGAGGAGAAGAAAAAAAGAGAGAGAAGAAGAGACGTGAAAAGGGGAGAGAGAGATTGATATTGAGGGAGAAGAAGGGACGTGAGAGGGAGAGAGGTTTTTGGGGGTTGAAGATTGAGATTGAGGGACAAGTAAAGAATAAGAGGAGAACGAACTGAAGAAGAGGAGAAGAAGCCGAAGAAGAAGAAAGGAGAAGCAACTCAGGTAAGCTGCTCCCTCTTCTTTGTTACTTTTTACTGCCTTGCTGAACCTGATATCTCCATTATTTGCCTACTCATAGAACCAGATCTACTAACATGCGCAACACATCTCTCACATCTAAACCAATCCCCACCTCATGGCCAACATCTGCCCTCATTACTGGCTGCCTCTTTGTAACCTGTCATCCACCCTCAAACCCTTATCTTTCACTCTTTCATCACCACCTCATATCCACTACAGATTCCCAGCAATACCTCTTGACATGCAAACTGGCCGAGCATCATTGCACCAAACCATATTATTTTTATGCATGACCGACCACCCATCATCACAAGATCTTTCTTACCTCTTTGTTCCATATGTGCCTATCACCATTTAATACTCTTTATGACCAGCAAACACCTGTCCAGACATACCTAGTCCCATGCTCACCATCTACCATCCTCATGTGACACCTTGCTGGTCACACCTCTCCACCGATCCTAATCTGCCATCCCACTTCAAACCCCCACCAATTTGATCACTCCACCTGTTCCAATCCCAAAATTCCACTTCAGCCATCATCTCCTTCATCCCAAAATTTTGGCACTGGTCTTGCATTTTTATGATTTTTGAGTGATATGATATGAATTTTATAGTGCACTATGGTCAGTTTTTTCATTGGAATTCAAAGCATACTGCAATACATGGCTGAAATTGGTGTTTCGTACTAGGAAGATGCTTCTGTTTGCATGAGTTTCCTCAATGAAAAAGTTTGATTTATCAGTTATCTAAATGCCTGTGTATTCATATTTTATTTTTATCATATATGCAATTTTATATTGATTTTATAGTACAACTGGCCAGAATCTGTAACAGACCTGACCAATGTATTTGCATGTACTTGCTGAACGATTTTGACTTGCCCATGGTCTTTTTTAGGATTAGTTTCCTTGAGACAAAATTTTGGCCTCTGAGTCCTCTTTCCGAAGATATGTTTTAAGAAAGTTTTGAGTAAATACAATGTCCCATGTGCCCATTTTGGCCCAGTCTGACAAAACTGTCATCTTGCTGCATGTTCCACAATAATGCTTGTGTAAATGGATTCCAGAGACATCTTTTGATCTCTATCTCTTCATGAATAAGTTAGACTTAGAAGTATAGGAGACACCCATTCTGATGGAATATTTTTCTGATATCCAGGGAATATAATATAATTAATTCCCCAAGAGTGGTCTGAATCTGGAACCAGTTTGGTCAAATTTTGAGAGTTTGATTTTGATTGTTAGGAAGGCCTTTTCAGATCTCGACTTCTTCAGAGAAGTTGTAGATCTCTGAAAGACCTTTGATCTGGTATATTCTTTGTCCAATTTGGACTCATAGAAGTGGGGTTTCAAATCAATGCAAAGCAGTACACAATACATGTATTTGCCAAATGGTCATCCAATGATTGATTTGTTATTTCTGCTACCATCATTACCATTTTGGCATAAAATGTCACACCCTAATTCCACACACTTCAGAATGGTGTGATGAACCGCTAGCAAACCAACGGTTCAACCAGGATCTCGGACAAGTGGAATTCGATTTATCTAAGCATCATACATCCACATTCATAATAAGAGTAAATACACTATAGCGGAAGTCTTATAGTAAAATGAACTGAGAAATCTACTGTGATATTAATATTTAAATAGCAAATTATTCTGTATCAACTAAGAAATAAATAAATATCAAATACATGTCTTTATTAAATCCAAATAAAGAAAAGTAAAAAAAAATCTAATCGAATACACATTAGTTGCACTCGCAAGAGGAGTCATGTGTATCCACTTCATCTACAACTTCCATCTCCGCCACGTGACCATACATTGGAGCATTTACATAATATTCGATGGTAGTACCTGCATCATCAACTAAAAATATTCGACGTCGAGGGGGTGAGCACACATCATGGCTCAGTGAGCAAACAAAACAATGCAACAATACATATGCATGCAGTCAATTCATATCTTAGGTCAGGTTTAAAGTTTGCAATATGCAATAGAAAGGTTTAGGTAGTCAAAGGTTAACGTTTATTGACCCCGCCTCTATACACAAGTGTGTGACGCCGCCTGAAGGTAACGTTTATCGTCGACTCACAAGCACCCAATTCATGAACATTGTATACCAAAGGTTAACGTTTATTGCTGAACAGTGCCATACCAACACGTAAGCCCCTACTGGCGAGGGCTGCAAACTGGGCTCGCAACTAACCAATCCTAATGCCAAAAAGTATATCCAAGGCTTCACCCCAGCATCCCTCAGAATGTCCATAGAGATAGATCTAAGGCCCCCCGATAGAGTCAGAGACTACAAGGACCGATACCACCTCCCCTGATGCTCTACGACATAATAGTTCTGCTAAAGTAATGGAGATACGACGATGCTAACGCACAAGACTTGAGTTAGAGATAGAGCTAAAGTGCTGAGACCCGCCAAAGATTAACGTTTATTGACGTTCCCATCACACCTCCCCTGATACTCGCTCGCATCAAGTACATCAACCACACACATACATTCACATGCCTATTCCTATCATCATCATCATTATCATGTTATAAACAATAAAGTAAATATGCATGAACAAATAATAGAAATATTGGATGACATGTTGTATGCACATTACAAACATATTCGCATAGAATCAAGCATGGCATTGGACTCAAGAAAAGAGAAAATAGTTTGTTATTAACCAATTAGTTTAGAGTTCTGTTTTCTCACCTTAGCTTGCTAATAGATCCTCTTACAAGCTTTAAGATCACCTTTATATTGTTATTATATTAGTAGAAGACCTAACAAAGTCGATAGAATTTAATTAGAATTAATTATGAATTTAAAAACCATTCTGTTAACTGGGGGTCGGAGGTAGGATCAGAGTAATGATCGACCCTGGGTGCGACCCACCCTTATTCCGGGCTTCCGAACACCGGGGGTCGATGCTCGTGGTCCGCCATCGACCCCCATGCGACCCCCCCGTGGGTTTTGGTCGATTTTCTTCCTTAAATCCATTCTT